>BPLR01003356.1:305000-517541 GCA_021605095.1 Caerostris extrusa
CAATTTAGTTTTACACAAAAGGAAAAAAAATAGTTTGACTTACAAATAACTAATGAAGACAAACATACAAAAGTCTTGACTTGGCGTGACTTGAGATTTGACTTTTAACATTTATGCTCATCTATTGGCTGATTTATCTCGAATTTTCTAATTGCGGTTTGGTAAAGAATAAGAAAAAGAATAACTTACAAACTCGTAAGTAGCTATGATTGCCTTTGAAAATTTGTAATTATCTTGTCAATCTTCTTTTGAATCAATCACAACTAATGTAGCATTTTGAGCATTGTCATTAATAGATGTTCGTGAATGTTATTTCGTAGTATCTGATGATATTCAAGCTCATACGGGCGGTAAATTATAAGGCGTATATTTATTTTTTTTAACGTTTACAGTTTCTTGCAAGAGAATTTTCAATGGGTGTAGAGAAACCTTTGTGATACATTGTAAAAATTGCAACAGTTTGTGATACATTGTAAAATTGCAAAGTTATTTTTCATAAATCGTTCATTCAATTAAGTCTATAACGTCTGTAAATTTACTAATAATCACAAAGATTGAAGTAGGCTCGATAAAATATGCATAGATTAAAACAGAATAAAAATTAAAAAAATTTAAGAAAAATCTAATTACCAGTTCCCCCCATAGATAGGCCTCATTTTCTACACGTGTATATCCCCCAAAAATATCATTGATTTTACTTCACACATAATAAACTACATATGTGAAAATATGCATTGCTTAAATATTCCTTTTTTTTTTTTTTTTTTTTTTTTTCTCTGTATGATCAATTTCGTAGATTGTCCTTTATTTAGTTTTATAACTGAGAAATTTCTTTTAAACAAATGAAAATAATTAAAACTAATCTTCAAAGATTTGTATAAGCATTGAAAATTGTTATAATCAAATTAATTATTTTGAATGATAATAGTTTTAACTGTAGTGTTCTAGCAATTCGAACTTTATCCTCAATTAAACCCATTAAGTCAAACATCCTCCATTTTTCCTTATGCAAATCCAACCTTATTTATTCGAATCTTTTTTAAAATTAGTTCAGCATTAGAGCAAAACTCGAAGCATTTGTTACTTTTCTGAAGGAATTCTTAAGATGAAAACGTAAGATTAAATATATATATATAAGCGAATATAAAAATAATAAAAAAAATGCAGGAAATTCAAACAAACTTAAGAACACGTACTGCCAACTCATTCAGTGATTAAAGAACATACATCCAGCAGTGATTAACTGAATTTAACACATTCAGTGATTAAAGAACTGTGAAACGAAGTTGAGAAATAAAATTACCACAAAATACAAGAAGTGAATCGGAGTGACCTGGTGAATAGAGTGTTTGATTTCTGAACTAAGTATGGTGGATTCGAAATCCAACAAGCGATTCCAAACAAAAGATTATGTGTTTTGTCTGAGGATTGTCATGATAAATCTATAAGCCGAAAAGCCCTTCCGTCGGGTTCGAGAAGAAGTGGAAGAAGGATTCAAACACCAAGATTCCCTACTAAAACAATGTCTGTTCTTTAAAAATTTTGATGGTAAAAAGTGGGAAATGAGTAGAAAGTCCCCATGGTGCCCCCTGAGTAACATTGAATCTGCTGCATATTTGGCGTTATAGTAACAAATGATCTACGGCAAAATACATAGGATTGGAAAATAAGATTCACAACTTTAATTTTTGGGAGGGCCTGATGGCTGAGTGGCTAGCATTCTGGCGCTCGGTACTACAGGTTTTGGGTTCGAGTCCCGGCTGTGGATGTTTGTAGTGGTTTGTAATCCACTTTAAACCGTAGGTCCCGGCCTAATATGATCATAGAGCGTTGTGGTACCCCACAACGCGTCTGTAGCATATTTTTAAGCTACACGTGCCCCCTCCCTGGGATAGTGCTAAATGAGTAACAGCGGTGCAACCTTTGTTTATGACATAAAGATTGACTGTCTCTATATTGTCAGCTGCATTAGAACAACACTTTAATTTTTAACTTTATAACGGATATCTTTTGAAAATATAATTACTGATGATTTTGTTATTACCTTTTTAATTATTATTTTGCTTATTATACTTTTTAACTATTATTTTGCTTATTTTATTTTTTTTTTATTATTACTTTGCTTATAATACTTTTTTAATTATTCTGGTTATTGTTGTAAACCACTTTTCAAGATACATTCGTTATGACACATCCTTGCTTCACTTTTAACAGCCAAGTATTTCAGATAATGTTGATCTTTATATTAAATAGCATTCATAATTGAGGATGGGGCCTGAATGGCCGAGTGGCTAGCGCTCTGGCGCTCGGTACCACAGGTTTCGGGTTCGAGTCCCGGTGGTGCCATGGATGTTTGTAGTGGTTCGGAATCCACTTTAAACCGTAGGTCCCGGTCTAACACGATCGTGGAGAGTGACATATTGGAAAAAAAAAAAAAAAATAAAAATGTTCATATATATAGTGATTAGGGGATTATAGTCTTTGTTGCTTCACATCCCCATATACCCACTTCATTCATCATCATCATAATTGAGGATATAACAATGCGATTACGAAAATAAAAGAAAATTATTTATTGGGAATTAATTGAAATTGGGAGGAAATTATTTACATAAATAGAAATCCCATTAAATATTTCTACAAAAATCCGTTGATTTCACAGGTCTACAGAGTTCTTTGTCTGGCATTTTTAATTTTTTTTTAAGATTTTTGAATTAAAAAATTAAGTATGATTTACAGGAATCATGTCAACATATATTAAATTTCAGATGTAAGTTTAAAAAATCAAAAATTATATCCTGCATTAATATGATTTAAATCAGAAAATTTTGTTGAATAAAGGCTCAATTGCATAAAAAAATAAAAAAATCTGAATATAAAGAAAATGATATTCATGGTAACTACAAAAAATATAAGATATTAAATAAATATTATTTATTTATTTATTTAGTTTAAACAAATAAATAACAGTAAAAGCGATGAAGCTGTCTGCAAAGATGAAGAATGTTTCTTTTTAGCTTTTTCAGATTTAAAATTGAAAGAAGGAATTCTCATTGATCTCTATTTAAGTATTTGAATCAACATTGAATATTGAATATCATTGAAAATAAATACTCATTGAAAGAAGTATATATAGCCATAAAAAAATTTTATCAACAGATTTTTTTTTTTTCTTTTCCAAAATTTCAATTTTTAAGGAAATAATAAATTAAGATCCAAATTATTTGATATCTCGATTTACATAATTGAAAAATTGAAGTAACTCAATTATATAACGAACTTAAGCTCACTTCCTCAAAAGGTGTGTTTAAATACCATAATTACTTTGATAAGAGGAAGACGTCTAATCAATACTTATATCTTACATCAATATAATGTATTTAAAAAAAAATTGTTGAATAAGAGGTCAATAATATAAAATAGTAATAAAAGTTTTATTCGATAGCAACTTACATACTTATGTACAAGAGAAGCAGATGTTATTTTATAGCACTACAAGACCAAAGATTCGTATTTCATTGATTCAAGTTTGTACTACACAAAACAAGTAAAGAATTTGTGGTTAAATGCTGCATGCATAATAAACTGGTTTTTTTTTTTAATGTAACTTCGTGTGCTTAACACTTTGTGTTGCAGAAATTACTGCGTTTGATAAGGCTATAATTGAAGTTGACTTCATAAATTTGTTTTTCTCTTTTTTTTCCTATGATATTGCGAAAATGTGTTATCTAAAAGCATGTTATCGTTTCTTATCCCACTTGGTAGACATCTAGACCAAGTCCACGAACCCGTATGGACTCATGGTTGAAGGGAAAGGGGGCAGCTATTATTATGATATATACACCCGTAGGTAAAAGTCTGACTTGGCTCCGTGACGTTCTATAGTCATATGAGACCGGGACCTATGACTTAAAGGGGATTCCGAACCACTACAAACATCCATCACACCGCCGGAACTCGAACCCGAAACCTATGACACCGCGAGCTAAACACTCGGCCATTCAGGCCCCATCTAAAAAGCATACAGATATTAATCAATAAAACTAAAGAGAAATGTTATACATTGTGTTTCTTTATATTTCATTTGCATAATATTTTTATATGGTTTGGTTTGACGCTCTACGGTCATTTTGTGCACACTTTGGGCTAATTAGACCGGGACCTACAGTTTAACGTGGATTCCGAACCACTCACAAACATCCATGCCACCGCCAGAATTTAAGCCTGAAGCCTGTGGTACCAAAGGTCAGAGTACTAGCCAACTAGCCATCAGGCCGCAATATTTTTATATGAGATATCAATTAACACAGTTGAAACAAAGCAAACAGTTTTGAAAAGTTTATTATTATAAAGGTGATTAATTTTTTTCTTTCTGTACGTCAAAGTTGCTAAAAGTAAATTCAAATTGATCGAAAAATCGAAAATTCTCTAAACCTATTTAAAAAACAAATCTTAAAAAGGTTTTTTTTTTTTTTTTTTTTTTTTTTATACGAAAACAAATTGCAGCTTTCTCTTTTTAATTGAGCAGGATCTGTTGTGGATTGTAGATTGTTCCTAATTGTAATTCGAACTGTTCTTGAAAGCATTTCTCTCTCTTATTTTTTTCAGCTCTCTTATTAAGTTGAGAAGCACTTAATATTTTTTAATGTTTACGTATGAGAGTTTGTCGAGACAACTGAAGAGATGGTCAATCTTAGTGACGTTGATAATGTCACATTTGGGAAGCAATAGAAAATCTATTAATACATGTAAATAGCTATAATTTGATATAAATTTTTAGAGCATTCATCTAATCAGAATTCAGCTCAATTTATAAAACTCACAAAGTTTTTTAAAATTGTTTTCTTTTCCAATAAAGGTAAATAATAATATCCTGTCCTCCTGAAACTATTTGTGCATATTTTATACCAAATGTAAACTCAAGCTTAATTGCATGTGTGCACAAAAATAATCAAATTTATCAAAGTTGTATAACAACTTTTAACTTTTTGGAACATTTGAAGGGAATGAATGTTTTCGCTTAGCTTATTATTTAATTTTTTTTACTAATTCAAAATTAATTGTCATACATTTAATTCTACTATTAAGTTTTTATTTATTATTATTATTATTTTTTTTTTTTTTTTTTGAAAATTCTTCAAATATTACAATTTATTTCATTTACCTTTTAAACAAATCCTATTTGTAAAATAACTGATTTAGTATATTTCTAGTTTTTTACAAATGAGGTATACAAGAGCTCCTGAATGAGGAGTAAGATTAAAAAAATGACTGCTAGTTAAAATAATTTTTGTGATAATCAACATTCTTAAAACATTTTTATAATCATATTTACTTTTAGCAACTCCTGTGTATACGTTTGGTTTTACTGGCCAGTACCAAAATAAATATTGGAATCCAATAACAATATATTTATATATTATTCATAATTCCCTAGTATTTTAACAGCATTTGGATAAATTGAGATAAAGCAGTATCAGCGAGTACATTAACGTTATGTTACAATTATTAATATTATATTTACTATATTTTTAGAATCTATTTAATCTATCTATTTTAGAATATTTTAGTTAATCGATTAGTGCATGGGTTGTCAGACGTCTTTGATCATCGACCCCAACAAGAATTTATTGGCTTTTTATCGATCGCGTCTATTTTACTATTAGGTAAATTATAACAGAACAAGCTAAAAAGATGTTTAGATGAGTTTGTAGATTGTTTATTTTATGGTTAAAATGATTATTAAAAGTAAATATGTAAATATAATCTATATTATATTGGCTTAACGTCAAAGGGATACTTTTTTCTGTTTTGGATTGTCTTTCAACATTACATAATTGATAAGAGGGTTAACTATTATGTAAAATATGTAATTTAAATGTGATGACAAAACACTAATATTATTTTTCTCTCTCTCTCTCTCTCTCTCTCTCTCTCTCTATATATATATATATATATATATATATATATATATGAAAATGAGACTTTATAAACCTACAACATTTAACTCTATCGATCCTCAATCAACTTCTCATCGAGATTCAACCCCTAACAATGCCCCAGGGGTCGATATCGACTGCTGAGTTAGAGCATCCTCAAGAGCTGGCTTATGGCTTACTCGGAAGGTTCGAAGGTTATAACTTGTTTTTGTACTTCGAATAACATTTTTGTATCCTAATTAAAATGAAGATGCATATATTATTATTATTATATAAATAAATATTATTCATGACATTAATGTATTATACCTAAATAATTAGTTGAATAATAACATTTATATTAATTTTTTGAGTTTTTGTTTATTTCCTATCAAATATGCATTAATTCATATGTACATTGAAATATTCCTTCTTTTGTATGTAAAAATAAATCAGTATACATTGTATTGCGAAGCATAACATATGTTGTAATTATACAATAAAGGACATGAGCTATTATTTGGGTCTGACCAAGTTGTCTACAACAGACAGTCTCGTTGCGATGGGAGGAATGTTGAAGGGAAGTAGTAGTTGGAAGGAGGAGAGGAAAAGGTTGAAATTAATTAATTGGATTAATGCATATTATTCACTCAGATGAAGTTAATGGATCTTTTCCTAATTGAAAAAATATCACATTTCAAGAGGATGTAACGCGCTTATTATTCGCACTACAAAAACCTTGTACTCATGAATAGTGCAGGAAATTTAATCCTCTTAAGACACTAACAGTGGAAAACTAGCTAAAGTAGACAATTTCTGAAATATTTTTAAAAAATTTTTAAAGAGAGAGTAAAGTTTTATGGTTTTTGATCCACCAAAATTCTCTCCTAGTCTGTTATGTTGAATACCTTGGGGGATTTTTCTCCCATGTTGGCACCAATATAAACAAATCCCCCCCCCCACACACACACAAAAAATCTTCTACCTTACCTTTGCAAGTACGATGTAGCTAATGACTGGACTAGTACGATACTCGTCATTATATAAATAGGGCCACTTAAATTGGTAGGTCGATGTGCATACTTTACATTATCAACATAGGTTATGTAACGCTTTTTCGGTTTCTACGCCCCCCAACACAAATTTAAACCAGTTCCCTTGAAAACGCCTCTAATCGAGAAAAATTTTTCTTATTGGAAGCAACTTCAGCATTCTAGTACTCCTTAACTAAGCTAGCAAGATATAATGCATTAATAAATATCACTTGTTATGGGAATGAAAAATAAAAAATATATTTTAAGCACCAATCTATTTGTTTATGTTTTAATGTAATCTGTATTTTTATATATATCAATACATCATCTGTACATTTACAACGTATTAGTATATATTTTTTCGGATTGTACTGATTGTATATATTTATATACGTATCAGTGTATATGTACATTATGTTATATCAGCGCATATATATATAATGTACAACGCATCAGTGCATCTTTTATATGTAAAACGTATCAGTGTGTATTTTTATGTTTTAATGTAATCTTTATTTTATATATATCTGTACATCCGCAATATATCAGTGTATCTTTTGTATGTACAACTTATCAGTGCATCTTTTAAATGTATAACGTATCAGTGTGTATTTTTATGTTTTAATGTAATCTGCATTTTATATGTATCTGTACATCCTCTGTACATTTACAACGTATCAGTGTATATTTTGTATGTACAAGTTATCAGTGTATATTTTGTATGTACAAGTTATCAGTACATCTTTTGTATGTACAAGCTATCAGTACATCTTTGTATGTACAAGCTATCAGTACATCTTTTGTATGTACAAGCTATCAGTACATCTTTTGTATGTACAAGCTATCAGTACATCTTTTTGTATGTACAAGCTATCAGTACATCTTTTGTATGTACAAGCTATCAGTGCATCTTTTGTATGTACAAGTTATCAGTGCATCTTTTGTATGTACAAGCTTATCAGTGCATCTTTTGTATGTACAAGTTATCAGTGCATCTTTTTATCAGTGCATCTTTTAATGTACAAGTTATCTGCATTTGTATGTACATGTATTGCATCTTTTGTATGTACAATTGGCATACAATACTATCAGTGCATCTTTTGTGTGTACAAGTTATCAGTGCATCTTTTGTTTTAATGTTATCTGCATCTTTTTGTGTACAAGTTATAGTGTGTGTACTTATCAGTGCATCTTTGTGTGTACAAGTTATCAGTGCATCTTTTTGTGTGTACAAGTTATCAGTGCATCTTTTGTATGTACAAGTTATCAGTACATCTTTTGTGTGTACAAGTTATCAGTGCATCTTTTGTATGTACAAGTTATCAGTGCATCTTTTTTTTTTACAAGTTATCAGTGCATCTTTTGTATGTACAAGTTATCAGTGCATCTTTTGTATGTACAAGTATCAGTGCATCTGTATGTACAAAGTTATCAGTGCATCTTTTGTATGTACAAGTTATCAGTGCATCTTTTGTATGTACAAGTTATCAGTGCATATTTTGTATGTACAAGTTATCAGTGCATCTTTTATGTTTTAATGATCTGCATTTTTATATGTTTCTATAAATTTACAATACATCAGTGCATATTTTGTATGTACAACTTATCAGTGCATATTTTGTATGTACAACTTATCATTGCATACAATGTGCAACTTATCAGTGCATCTTTTGTATGTACAATGGATCAGTGCATCTTTTGTATGTACAATGGATCAGTGCATCTTTTATATGTACATCTTTTGTATACAATGGGCATATTTTGTATGTACAATGGATCAGTGCATCTTTTATATCTACAAAAAGTAAAGTGCATCTTTTTTATATGTACGACGTATCAGTGCATATTTTTAGTGTAGTATTACATTTATGCATAGAAATCATTCAGAACGTAGCTCCCAAATAGAAAATGCCATTGCAAATGCACAGTTGTTAAAGCGGCACTGCGAATAATGCTGTAGAAAATATATTCATGGAGTATTTCTAAAAAGCGCAGCCATTGATGGAGCGCAGTACACGAAAGAAGAACAATAGCGCCAATAAACCTCTTTTTTCTTTTATCGCTCTCGGAAATGGAATTCTGCTTTTATTGTTAGTAGTTTTTCTCTAACGCTTCTGGAAGAAGATGTCAGTATCGATTTTTTTCTGTAATCTCTAAAAAAAAAAAAAAAAATATATTCGTAGGGAATTTCCCGGAGAGATAAAAATAATTTATTTTCCCTGGTTCGCTATTCTTGATAACATATTTTCAAAGACTGAAAATTTACTCGGTAGATATAAAACTACAAATAAAAATAGACTAAAAAAAAAAACTAGACTTTTAAAAAATTTTATGAAACTTAATTAAACAAATTTTTAATCGTTTCAAGCTGAACAAAATTTATGATTTATTTTTTATTAAAAGGAACTTAAGAACCGTCTCTCTACAGTTATATTGAACCGGGACCAACTGTTTAAAGTGGATTCCGAACCATTACAAATATCCATAACACCTCCAAGACTCAAACTCGAAACCTGTGGCACCTAGCGCTAGTCACTCAGCTATCAGGCACCCAAATAATTTAAATAATGTGACAAATTGATTGTTGAAAATTGAGGATATTTGAAATTTAGAAATGTCAATTAAACGAATAAATCATAGTCTATGTATAAAAATAGGTAGGGGGAAATGGCAAGGAAATTTTTTTTATTTATTTCCATTAAAAGCTTTTACTAATAAATATACTTTTACTTTAATACTTTAGAGCAGAAACAAAATAATAATAATTTTATACATAATCCTTCGCATTGGACGTCAAATATATATAAATTTGCATGTTGTTTTAGTGATGTTAAAAACTGATTTTCAAATATTATGCCTGCTTATGGATGCATTCATGCGCTGAACTGAGTGCGCCAAACTAGCATATTTTTTTGAGTACGCCAAATTAGCATTTATAATATTTAATTAGTCGTTGAAAGGGAAAGTGCTACGAACTATTTTTGGTGGTATCAATGGCAATGGAAATTGGCGAAGTAGATACAATTTTGAACTTTACAAACTTTTAGAGAGAGATATTGACATTCTAAAATTTGTTAAACTGAACAGAGTGAGATGGGCATAAATGAGTTTCGAGCAATCTCAGAAGCAGAGCTTAAAATATTTTTTTGTTTGATGAAAAATATGATTAAATAAGGAGATTATACTTTAACAAACTATAACCATTAATGCGTTTATTATTAATCGCAACGAACTAAATTTTAGAAATAAACTGAGAGAGAAAAATGCTATATATATATTTCAACTATGTGTTTTTTTCTGTTGTTGTGACTAATCCTCAGTGTCCGGTAGCGTGAGACGGACATTAATATAACTTTTTTATACATTTATCAATTTAAAAAAATTAAGTTTGAAATTTTTTTTTAGGATTATATAATAATTTAAACCACTTGTTAACACACAGTACAAAAAAAAAAAAGGAAAAATATGCTTTGTTTATTACGTTTACAGAAGTACGTTTTTTGAAGATTTTCATTCTAATATCTATTTCATGAATTAAAACAAATATATATTTTAAAATCTTGACTTATTTGATTTATGTTCGTTTTAAAATGTTCAGAACTCTATTTGTGACATTGTAATAATGAGCAAAGATTCAAATCCACTGGTGATGTGCATTGCAGCCATTGCTTATAAAAACGAGGAAACTTGGTGACAATTGTATCAACGCTTGTTGAGCATACAGCTGGGCTACCTAGTGGGAATTTTCAGGGTTTTTCTTCATATGTTACTTAACTATAGGACAGTTAAGTATTTCTCCTCTTCTACGTCAAGGAATGTTTCTAACTACAAACAAAGCAAGTAGCAGATTCCTCTGCAACTTAAACTACAAAGGGCGTAGAGCTAACAAAAATTATCGCGTAAAAAAAAAAAAAAATCTCATGATTCGAAATCTGGCAGAAGGCCTTGGCTCATTATGGGCTGTTGAGCCAATGACGATGAAGATATCAAAAATTTAATTTAAAATATGAGCTAAAGTTCTAAAAATATCAGGGAAAATTTTTCTAACAGTTGTTTATTACTATTTGTCATTGTTATTTGGCTGTCTGACAAACAAAAATGTGACTGATTTTTCTCGCTAAATTGATCTTTAACGTCGTAATTCCTTTTAGTATCACATTTTGGTTTAAAATTATGACAAAAAATTATTTTAATAATAGAATTTCAAACAATTTGAAAATAAATTATTATAAAAGTTGATACAAATATATTAGGCGTAAATATGAAGAAGTAAGATTTTGTGATTGTATACGATAACCCAAAATATTCTTAGGTCCCAAATTAAGTATTAAGTTGACAGATTTAGACTAGATTATGATTTAAAATGAAAATATTTGAGTTAGAGAAAATGTTTTTACAATAAATAAAAAAATCGTGCAGTATTACTAAACCAACAAAATTTTTATGTCGTCGTATTTATCGTCTTAATAAAGTCGATATTGTACTTTCATAAAAAATTATGCAAATGCTATTTTTAGTCCTCTTGAATGCAATGTCCTCCCCTTATCATCTATTGGGGGGGGGCAGGGGGCTATTCGTGATATATATATCAATGGAACACGAGGCCCACCGATGTACAAGAAAAAAAATTTAATTACATCAATAGATCGATCTTGAATCTTTGAAAAGTACTTAATAAGATGTATGGCTATATATATATATATATATATATATATATATATGTATATGTATATCCAAGGTGATTATAAAAACTGTTTCGATATATGGACCCCTAGCTATCATACAGTTTGCAGAAACTTAACAAAATTTTTGTTTAAGACATTTTGAGGTATGCTCTCAAAATTTATATGAAAACAGTTAAACTCTAACAGTTGTGATTACAGTGACAAAGTTTAGAAAATTTCAAATCGCAACACCTACTTTTTTTATTGAAATAACAAATAAATAATACCTGATTCAGTTTATTTATTAGTGTTTGATGTATTGGATTACTTAAGATAAGTAAATAAAAGGAAGCATTTTGCAGCTTGAATTTGGAACGAACACTCATGGGGATGGCATTTCGGAGTTCACACACTCCTCCTCGAACCAACGGAAAGTTTTCTGGTTAATGATTTTATCTAGCCCATCCTTGGCATAAGCACGGAATTTTCTGGTTCAGTGTCAATTTTCGGTTTCGCATCGAGCTTTTTCCGTTAAGAAGCACAACGCACTGTCTACCAAACCTCTTCTGCCGTTTAAATAAATATTGAATGGCCATAATTTTACCGACAGTTGAAATTTTACCGGCCAATTTATGAATAATCTGATCTCTACAGCACTGTAAATGAGCTTCCTGATGGTATGTAGAAATGGATAAATTCCACTCTTGGTCATAACTTCTAAGCGAATTCGATTCCGTTTATGTGACTTAATTGCATCAACACTCAAATAGAGGTTCATGCAGACTATAAGCAGATGTCTTCATTTCAGAGAAGAAGCGCATTGGACTAAAGGAAGCAGACAGTTCAAATCAACAGATAGTTCAACATTGGGTTGGACAGGAACCGCCGTTTTTATGATGTAGGCAGATATGGTTGAATGATGAGAAAACAAAGCATGAAGAAGGCAGCAGTAGACTTACGGAGACAACAGAACATGATGAGAGCAATCGTCAGAGTGGATCTTGGAGCACCTGATTCGACAATCGGGATACCAGCAAGGACCATTGATTGGCGACTCAGAGAACGGTGTCTGACACAAAGTGTCCATTGCGCCAATTACTCTTCACTTATAAACACTGACTTGGGCTGTAAACAATTATTTGACTGTTGTGCTAAATTTGGAATCTTACTGATCGGAGTAAAATTATTTTCATCGATAATCATGCTTCGAATTGTCTCCGAATCGCCAGCGATTTTGTGTCTGAAGGCATACAAGACAACTGTGGGATAGTATAGTAACATACCACCCGCCACACAATCTGATATCCGGAAGCTATGATGTGTGGGGATAGGAGAGTATTTCACTTGATAACGGGACCTCTTTGGTTATAATTTATGATACCTTTACAGTACTGTGGGACATTAGCTTGTTGCATTGCCTTTCCTTTTATGCCAGGCCAGTATTCTGGCATTTAAACAGAATAATGCTAGACAGCACATGGCAATCATTTCTACAGATTATCTTAATGTTTGTCAGTCACTTCCTTGGCCAGTTATATAAATAGATCACTCCCCAATATAACACATTTGGAGCCAATGAGCAGGAAATTCCTATCATCTCAGGATCTCTCCAATACAACTCAACAATTATAGAAATCCCATCTAGAGACATCCATCAGCTCTGATCAGTGCTAAGGTGGATAATAACTTACATAGTGTTAATGTAGTTTGCTATGAGTAGTTGTTTTTCCTAAATAAAGTATTCAATTTCTCTAACATTTTAATAGTTTGTTTTTCATACATACACATCATATCAACAAATTTAACTCCCATTTCAAATATTCTTACTTGGCCCATGATGGTTTTTTTTTTTTTTTTTTCACCTTCTTTTCTACTGACAGTAATATCTTACGGTATACTATAATAGCGATAGTGTTTTTCGAATGCGAGGGGTTACGTTAATACACTCATGTCCATAAATTAAGGATAATGAAGTTCAGGCAAAGAAAGAGACAGAAGAAAAACAAATTTGACTTATTTGTAAAGTCTATTTATTAAACAAGAGGTAAAGAGCAAAAAAGATGCTATATGTTTGACATAATTAATAAAAAATGCGATTTTTACTCCCTGGAGCAAATTTAAAAAAGAACCTATTTACAAAAAACAGTATAACATGGTTAGTATGATGGTTAATATGGAGTATGTCTCCCGGACGATGCAATACAGGCCTTACAACGCCTAGGCATGCTGAGTATCAAATTATCAATCTGATCTTGGGGAATATTACACCACTCACCAAGCAATGCCCTCCGAAGTTCCGGTTGACAGGTGGGAGGGGGTTGACGGGCTGCAATTCGTCGGCCAAGCATATCCCACCCATGCTCTATTGGATTCAAGTCCGGTGAGTATGCTGGCCAATCCATACGGGTGATATTCTCTAATTGAAGGCATTCGTATACAGTGTTTGCACAGTGAGGACAGGCGTTGTCATCCATAAACAGAAATTCAGCACCCATGGCGCCCCGAAACAAACGTACATGTTGTTCCAGAATGACATCCCGATAGATGTGGCCTGTCATCGTTACACTCTGAACATACAGGTCAGTTCTGGAACCAAGAATAATTCCTCCCCAAACGAGCCATCCTGCACCACCGTAACGGTGTCGTTCAATGGTGTTCTCTTGGTGGTAACGGGTACCTGGCGCTCTCCATATGAAAGTCCGGCGAGAATCAGACTGCAAACTAAACATGGACTCGTCGGAAAACATCACACAAGACCACTGTTGCGGTGTCCACAATGCATGCTCTCTACTCCAGGTTAATCGCAGGCGACAGTGAGTTGTGGTAAGTGGAAGGCCTACGAGGCCTGACAGGCCTATGAGCATATAGAACCCGTCTGTACACGGTCTGCCTTGAAACTGTCGTACCGGTAGCTGAAGAGAGCTGACGAGACAGGTCTGATGCTGTGCTCCGTCTGTTTCTTTTGACAGTAACTGCTAAATACCGGTCCTCATTCGGCGTTGTAACTCGGGGGCGACCTGTGATGTAACATCTACTCACATTACCATCATCTTGGAATCGTTGCCAAAGCCTGGAGATGACACTCTGGGCGATTCCAAGTTCCTCGGATACTTCCAGCTGGGTACGTCCACATTCCAATCGTCCGATAATTCTACCACGTAAAAAATCATCCAAATGCTTCCTTTGTGCCATAACTATGCGGTTATTGCACTGAAAGGCTTTTAAAGCGCTTGTGAACAATTTTACTTCTTTGCCACCATTCCTTATATACCCCTCTCTTACACTCTCGTCATTGTGACGTACTATCCGCTCCATCTGATGGTTTCCTATAATTTGCATATTCTTCTTCAAGATGTGTGTGATAATTCTACAGGTGAAATTTTTATTTTAGAGTTCAGTTTCTGTGTGCTTCTGAATTATCCTTAATTTATGGACATAGTGTAAATAAATTATCAATTGAATAATTTAATTTAAATGACAAACACTTGGTATTTTTAATAAATCTAAATATGTAACTTAAATAAGTAAACTTTTATATAATTATTACTTAAACTATTATTAATCTATTACTCGTCATTGACAAAGCACATATTTTTTGCTTCATTATTCTATTAACACCATCTGATAATATTTACACTAATGGTGATGTGGAACCATCATGATCTATAAAACTATCATTAGTAAGTATTCACATGAAAGTTAAATGTTGACTCTTACACAATTCATTTATCTTTTAGCATATAGGAGACATCCTTTTCAAGTATGTTACTAGGAAATTTTGTGCTGCTATTAATAAAGAACATGTTCTGGGGTTTCTTTATAAACGATAAGTATAAAGATTTAAAAAAAAAAAAACAACTCGTCCTTTAATATTTGACATTGCTCCAGTTCTTAAAACAATAAAATGAAAATTAACTAACAAATTGAATTAATTAATTTTGAAAATTATATTAGATTAATATATATATATTTTCTGTTTGAAAAAAAAATCTTGCAATCTCGAAAATTACCTTCAATAGTAAATTAATACTTCAATCAGAAGATTCAAAAATTTTACTACAAAACCTCTATTATGTTAAATTCTATCCTTACTACAGGTTCATGTATGTTAGTTTTTTTTTTTCTTAGTTAATAAAAACATTTCATTAATGTCATATTATTAATATACGCAATTTTCTTGACGAGATCCAAAGTCCAGATTCGTATGGTTATGGATATTAGTCTGGAAATTCTTGCTTTAAACTACGGAAATTCAATAAATTGATTCCTCAGAAAATATTTTATTCTTTTTAATGTTCTCGAAATTAATTATATATTAATTTTATTGTTTTAAAATCCATTAACTTATTTCTAGAAAATAAATAACCTTTCAGAATATGCACTTCTCTTATGCTCATTAGAGCTCTTATGGTCACAGAATGCACCCGTTATAAATTCTCAAACATTAAATTTCTTAGTTCAATGTAAATAGTTGTCAAATAAAACTTTGTACTGTTTTTCTTGTTTTAAAAAATAAACCTTTTAACTGTACATATGTTACTTATTCAGTATACAGAATGTTTCTAAATGTAATAATCAATTTCAAATTATTATTTATAAGGAAGGATAGTCTGTTGTTAAATTTCCAGTTCTACCATTGGTTACACATATCAGGTATATAGTCCATTGAATATTATTGTCTGATACATAAAACCATTACATCCATTACATCACATACCATACCAACACTATAATTATAGTGAGTTGGTATAAGTAGTGAGCAGTATAGGTAATTTGCAAACATAATATTTCTAATATTTTTGAATGAAAATTTATTTATATAGTTTCACACCTTCTCGGAGAACATTTCTCGTCTCATATAGTGATTTAAGCTGATCCAAGTTTAATTTCTTTATAAAGTTAGCAGTTTAGCTGTCTGCTATATAAAAGATGTCTGCATGCTGATTGCTAGCATTCTTGATTGAGGAAACTATGAATTGTTACAAATTAAACCAAAGACATTAATGTAGCGTCGACATAAATTTTATTGTGTATGATAAAAATTTTGATATGTAATATGCAAGAAATCTTTATATATACACACACAAGCATTCAAGAACTTGACTTAAACTCTTTCCTTCCCCTGGTAAAATCGACAGAGGCTATAAATTCTGAGTTAATAATATTATAATAGTCGGTGCTGGACATCTGGTCGAAGGGTATGTTTTCGCAGATAATGAGAGAGAAGTACACATTTGTTCCGGAGTTTTTGGGTATAAAAGTTTAAATTATTGTCATCCCATCGGGATGATCTGCGCTGTATCTTCCATTTATGATCAAAAGTAAAGATAAAAATTACATCTGAGAAAGTTGTACTCGACAATATACTGTTCAATTAAGAGATTTATTAGACTTGGAAAAATCGACCAGCTGCTACACTGAGTGTGGGAAGTCAATCTTTGACCTCTCGGTGCTTGTCCTGAGAGGGATGAGACAAGACTGCCCATAAACCAATGAGGGCCGATAGGTATTATTTAGATGAAAGTGCTGCTTCATCCTAAAGCTCCTATCCACCGTGGTTGATATGCTGTTTAATTTTGTGAGTAATTTCCAATATTTTCATTCAGCGAATACTAAATAGGGGACATTTCGACTGTTGAGACTAGCAAACGCTATCTTAACTACAGTCAACGATAACAATACCAGGCGGCGACTCAGCTGCCAATCGCCAAGACGACTTGCTGTTATTGGTAATCATAGAAAAGTACCATGCAATAATACATGTTTGCATGTATTACTGCATGGATATAACGTAGTAATACGTGTTTTTCTCGTTCGAGGAATGATGATATTGTTACTTATTTTATTTAAAGGGGTTTTTATACCTCTTTTATCTTTTACTTTTGTCTTTTCAATTTTCTTTTTCAAAATGGAAGAGAGTTTTCCATTTTAACTTTGGGAAAGACCACTGCATTTTAAAAAATGTATGAATTTAATTTAAAAAGATTATGTATGTTATCCCATCCACACACATTCATACATACAAACATACACATACACACAATTATGTATGGTTACACTGATGTGAAGTCAGTTTTCTTAGAAAATTAATTTAATACATAACATTTCACTTCTCAAGGAGCTTACCGAAATACCATGAAAAGAATGAGGATTTAAAATGCACACCGATTTTTGTCCTAAAAAGCTGAAATATTTTATTGTCCTCAACGATTGCGAAAGTTATTAAATAAAGTTGTAATGCATTACTCAATACTAATAATTTCAATATACAAATGTACCTTTGAAATTTTTACAGAATATTATTAGTCATGTCTATTTATTTCTCATTATGAATAAATTCTTAAAAGTTGATTGATAACACAATTAATTCTATATTTGTTGACAAAATAGCATGGCAAGTTTCCTAAAACATTAACATCAAAAATATTATTTCATATGATATGGAAAGGGAACTCTAACTTTCCAATGTAATATGAACAAAATTTTTTTCCCTTAATCTTAATCTTTTTAATCTTTATACTGATTTGCATCATATTTTTTACTTAAAGTAAATTTTTAAAATCTGCAATAACTACATGATTTTAATCTTTCAAGGGAATAAATGTTTGTAAAATCATATAATATTAATAAAACGATACACTTGAGCGTGTGCTTAAAAATCTTAAAGAGATGCAATTAATTGTTCTGAATTAAAAAGCAAAGATGTTAAATTAATCTAAAGTAATGACATATTATATCGATGTTAGATCACTATGGTGGAGAAAGTTTTAAATGAAACATGTTATAAATTATGCGATATGTAGCAATTATGGTTTAATTAATAAAGTTGAAAAAATAGTTCTATAAAGCTTAAAATAATATATTTTAATAATAAGATATTTTCTACTGTAAATTACAAAATATGATATAAAAACAAAGATTTTTTTTTTTTTTTTTTATTTACAATTGTGCAATACAATTAATACCATTTTCATTTACAATCACAGTATAGTTTTATAGTATTTTCTATCGCAGTTTACAATATCTGCAAAAACCATTAGTAGTTTTATAATCTACTTCACTTTCAACCATTTCAGGATTGGCAGTTTTTCGCATGTCTCCCTGAAAAAAAATTTCATAATCAATAAGTTTGATTCTAATGTGATAAACTCAAAAGTTTAAAATATTTTCAAATTAAGAAATCTAACATTTTTTGATTGAATAAATAGCAAAAAGTAGCTTAAACTTAATATCTATTCTAAAATGTAAAAATGATTATTACATTTTTGCTATACCTTAATTTCTGGCCAATAATCCATGAATTATATTTTAAAATGACTTACAATTTTCTCAGAGTGGCTTATAAGCTACTGGGTATATACATTCTGTGGAGTCATATTTTTTATTTAAGCATTTAAAATTAATTTCTACAGAGAATTGACCAAGAAATTATTTTATTTTAAAAATAATAGAATTTTAGTGCAAAAAGAGTGACAGATTATAAAAAAAAGTGATCCTGCAGGTGGATTGAAAATCTTTCGCTCTTACCTTTGCAGTAGTTGGTAAGGAGTTAGATGAGATTAAAAAAACGCCTGGAATGAAATGACACATAGCAATTTAAAATGGTTTTCAAGAGGTTTATAATATGTTAATTTATTATTATTTTTACATAAGCCCATCCTAATTTTTTAATAATGTTTTATTAGTTTAAAATCTAAACCACAGAAACAAAAACAGAACTTTATTGGCATGTACAGAAAGAAAAAAATTAGAAAAAATGAACAGGTACAGATCATGTGTGGAATACAGATAGAAAATTACAATACTTATAAAAATAATGTAGCCCAAATAATATAACTAGTAATGTTTACTGTAAAATTTAGTTTTCATATTCACAATATTGACACTAAAACATAATAACAAAAAAAAAAAAAAATTTTTTTTACATAGTAAATTATTTTGTCAATATACATTACAGTCAACCATCATGTTTATTTGTAAATGGTGAAGGTGTAATGCAATTTTCATATAAAAAAAAAAATGACAAAGAATGAGAATTGTGATACATAATGAGAATCAATTGTATTGTATAAATATGCAAATAACTGGCTATCTTAGTGAAAGATTTTGGACACTTTTTATACTATTTAATGAAAAGAATCTTTTTTTAAATAATTTTATTGACCATCTCAGACACACATAGAATGTATTTTACTGCACAATTATATAAGGTAGGCATAATTATGCAAATAATACTTTAAAGGAATTTATAACTTCACCTTAACATTTAGAATTGGCATGAAATAAAGATTAGGTACAAAAATCACCACTGGAAGAAATATACTGCTTTTAATACAGATTAAAAATTACTATTAACAAATTAATTTTTTCCTATTATTAATAAAATATTATAATAGATAAAAAATAACTGAGGCTTTGCTTTGCCTTTTAATAAGAAATCTGAAATTCATACTTAGTGTCATCACAGTTTTCGTGAACCACGAATTGCATTCTTAATGGGAAAATAGAACATGTTAAAAACAATGTTTCAGTTTAGTTTGGTTTGTCACACCACGGTCATCTTGTGCACACGAGTGCTAAACAGACCGGGACCTACAGTTTAAAGGGGATTCGAATCGCTAACAAACATCCATGCCACCACCAGGATTCGAGCCTGCAGCCTGTGGTACCAAATGCCAGATAGCCATCAGGCCTCCAATTAGCCATCATCAGGTAGCTAATTAGCCATCAGACCGCTATTTTTTTGATAGAGAAGTTTGGAACTCAACCACAACAGACCTTAAGTTAGTTCCACAGTTAAAACTGTGATGGATCCAGATCCAATCATTTGCTTGTTAGTAAAATGGATAATGCAAACTCTGAAGCTAATATTGTTTCTTTTTAATGATTGAAATTAGAATGAAAGAAATAATGACTGATTTATTGATCAGATGTTAAATATATATTGAGTTTATCTAATTATGTACATAATAGAAAGAAATGCAAATACAAAATAAGTTAGATGTTAATGCCAAAGTTTGTTAAAAAATAACTTTTACAATACCTTGTTTGCGCAATTCCAAATATATGAATGTCCATTGGGGCAGAATCAAGATCAGTAGTAAAAACTCTTGGTTTTAATGCGAAAAAAGCATTTGTTAATTTTCCTAAAAGAAAAAATGAATTAATAAACAAATAATACAAATCAAAAGGGAATATTAAATATGATCAGTATTCATAAGTTTTGTATCACTTATAAGCATTTGAACTTTTTCGCAATATGCTATGGTATTTCGAATAGTACTTACTTTTATTGAAAAGAAAAATATAACTAATTTAAGACATTTATTCTCCACTATTCAAGTTTTAAGTGATCAGCTATTTAAGACATTTATTCTCCACTATTCAAGTTTTAAGTGATCAGCTATTTAAAAACTAAATCTTCAATTTAATAATAGAAAATTGCAAATTAACTTCAAAATCTTGACATTTGTAAAAAAACCTTATATACCACTTCCTCTGTTTAATTGAATAATCAGAGGGTGAGAATAGTATATATTTTAGAGATATATATTTTCTTTATTGATATATCATATTTTTCCGAGATATTTTTGTGATGAAGACATTCCAAGATTCTAAGTAAAAAGAAAAAACTATTTCAATTACGATTTATGCAGAAGAAAGTTATTTTATACTGAACAAATATTACATAAAAATAGTTCAAAGAATATTTCAAGAATACTAAAGAACTTAAGATTCAAAAGACCAAAAACAGGAATTTAAGAAAAGCAAGCAGGGTGGAAAAATCGAGTTTTAAAATTCATTAACTAGAATAATAAAAATTAGACATTAGGAGAGTTGCTGAATGGGTATAGAAAACAGATTTTGGGAGGAAAAAAAAAAAAAACACTTTTAAATTGGCAAAGTGAGTTTAGTTTTATACTTTAGTTTATTTTATATGAAATTCCTATCTCAAAGTCATCAGACATTTAGCCAACAGTATTTTAAAAATATATGCTAACACAGTTATAACATTAATATCTAAAATCATTGGCACACACCATTTTGTAAAAAGGTTATTTAGTAACCACTAGGACACTAAAATTAAAAAATTTCGAATATAAATTTTAATTAAAAATAGATATGTTGATTATTTACCTAATTTGGACTGAAAATAAAATCTCACAAATAATGGAAGAAAAATTAACAAAACAATGTGGAAAAATAAAAAATAAATATGTAACTTGTTTAGGTTTTATAAGATATTTTTCACAATGTTTATTTATAGCAATGCAAATCATAATTTGAAAATTTACATTTTTCTACCATTTGTGATTTTAAAGTTTCCATGCCAAAATTATCTCTTTTATTATTCTTTTGATTATTACTTTAAAATTATTCTTTTGATTATTACTGAAGCCTTTTTTAAGCGCAACTATATATATATTTTTTTTTTTTTTTTTCTGTGTGTAAGAGAACGATTGTTTAAAAGAGCAACATTTTTATCATTCTCACACTGTGTGGAACAGTCATTCACATGCTGCATTAATGATCAGAAAAAAAATTTAACATTAGCTTTAGTAGCATTTTGTAGATCTATCCTGTTCTTTAGTAGTTTTTTTTTATTTTATTTTATTTTATTTTGTTTTTATTTTACAGAAAGCTGTGTAGTATGATCTATTATTTCAGTACTTCCTCATTTAGATTTAGCTTATCAATCTAGTTGAAGAAAAATTCAGATTCTAAAAAACCTATCTCTTCTTCAGAAAAACGACACTAAAAGATAAAAAAACATACATAGATTTAGAAAACTTCGTCATAGCTATGTCAGCACATTTAAAATGTTTTTCTTTAAGGGGAAATTTTTCAGCAAATGAGGGTATGTTGTTAAAAAAAAAAAAAAACAGACACATTTGAAAATTTTTTCCTCAGAATATCACAAATTTCAATTCATTATATATTGATTAATACTGTAGCTTTTGGACTATATTATCTTTTGATTTTTGTATTACTTATAGTTGTCAAAAATTTGAGCTTTATAAACCCTGATAATCAGTCTATGTACACAGAAATAAGCTGTCTTTATAATTTATGAACTACAGGTGCTTTTGTTTATTATTAGCTTTCATGGAAATAGCACTACAAAAAGCAGATATAGTTTCTTCTTGCAAAAGAACATCTTCAAAGGCTCTCACTGTTCCAAGATATGATTTATAACTCCATTCACAGAACTAATTGATTGATTGATCACCTAACTCTTTTGCAGCTTTTCTTTAAATAATAATAAATATTCACAAGAAATTCTTCAAGTTGAGAAATCAGATTTTTGGTTGAATGATGTGCAATGAAATGAACATGTACAACCAGACGATTACATTCATATTTTTTTCTCTAATGAATGTTATTAGTAATATGAATTTCTCAGCCATTATAAATACATAGCCATAACAAACTGCTACGTATTTTGACATGGTAATTCCAAATTTTTCAAATTCAGCATTTAACAACTCAAATTTTCTTCACCTGATTCAAAAGAAGACTAGAACTGGAATTTTTTTGTTGTTGTTTGAGACATTACAGCCATCTATTGATAGAGTGAATTGTTGAACATTTAAAGAACCTCATAATTATTTATGTTAATGTTTTTGAAAGCTTCTTTTGATTATTACTTAAGTCTTTTTTAAGCGCAACTATTTTTTTTTTTTTGTGTGTGTGTGTATGAGAACAATTGTTTAAAAGAGCAACCTGCTGCAGACAATTAGCAATTGTGTTTAGTTAATGTAAAATTTCACTATCTATTTCTTAGATTACACTTTGCACAGCTATGTTACAAAAGGAAACTACTAACTATGTAGCTTCAAACAGCTGAGTTCATAGCATGTAAATTCTCTGTGTGAGGGCAAGGTGAGCAACAAATCGATTGTGCACCTTTCCTTTATGTGCGTTATGCTGACACACTCCTAAAAGAAGACATGCTAAGAGCAGAATCTAGTTTGATGATAGATCTTATAAGAAAAGGATTCTAGAGTGCATGTTACCAACATTTCTACTTTAAAATAAAAAGTTAATTGTTTTTCTTCACACTTAGTTACAAACAAATATTTTTATAAAATAAAATTGCCACTTTCCAAAACAATACAACAAGAAAAATATTTACTTTCAGAGAAGTTCCCGATTATTTAGAGCAGTTGGTATGCCAGCACTATTATCTTACTGTAGAGACAAAAAGTTTTATTTATATTTGTGCTGGCCGTTTTATAGCTTGTTTTTGCCATATCCTGCTAAAAAGCATCCCTAGAGAAATTTTTGAAATAATTTTTTTAGAATCCTTTTTGTTGATCAATTTCTGCTGCAGGATGTTTCTAAAGAACCACATTTGTTAGTAAACCCCTTGTATATTATATAATTGCCCTTGTGATGAGATTCCAGTAGTCAAAATTGTTTTCTTAGAATTTTTCTGAATTCTACTTTTGAATTCTTTATTGATATTTTCATGGCAAAATTTATTAATGTGCTACAATATTTACTGGTACAGAATAATGCCAAATCATATCTGTTAGTAACATAAAATTAAAATCTTACTTGTTAACAATACACAACTATATTAAATACATACCCTGAGCAGCGATACTCATAAGACATTTAAAACGTTTTCTAGCGCAGGAAATGATTTTAAAACACTGTTCAGATGCTGTTATGAGTTTACAAAAGTCGGCTGACAAGGAGAGCGAAAATATCTGTGAGCTGCGGAAAAATATAAATTTCCCAATAAGATAACTGAATTACAAAACTATTCAATAAAACCAGTAGAAAATAATAAGTAATACAGTGAAAAAAAAAAAATGTTTAATAACCTAAACAAAATTGAAATTTAGTTAACATAAAAAAACATAGCAATTACTTGTGAATTTTCACGAATAACTTCTGTTCAAGGTCAACAACCTGCAAAAAATAAAATACATATATAATTTTAAAAAAGATAATCTAAAAGATAAAATAACGATTCTACCACATACAATAAAATGAGTTAGAATATTTTTGCAAAAAACCTTAATTTGAGCATAATATTTTTTGTTTTGTTTTGTTTTGTTCAAATCAGTTTATGTCCTTTTATTATATTTAATATTAAAAAAATTATTAGCTTTCATATTAGCCATCACATTTTATTATTAATGAATAGACATATATTATAAAACAAAAAAGAAAATAAGCATAAGAGTAAATGGAGCAAAAAAAAAAATTAATAATAATAATAAAAATTCACAAATAATATAAATAATGTTATTTGGAAACAAAAATGTGTCCATTTTTTCTTAAACTTCCATAATTTTAACACTATAAAAAATTTTAACTTTTTGCAATTATTTTAAAAAAAAATATATAATTAAATTTAATATTTTTCACTTGAAATTCAACAAAAAAATTATCAAAATTATATATGTATGTATGTTTTCATGAAACTGTATATAAAAGATAATTTTATATATGATAATCATTATATGAATATAAAAATTATTATAAGGAAAGATTATGTATAAAATAGAATAAATAATTTTTCCAAACTTGGCTATAATTATAGCAACAAGCTGAGTACATCAGTAAATTTTAAAATGGTCTCTTCACAGTATTGCTTAAAATTTATTCTGCACCATATAGTATTTTATAGACAGTCTTGACTTAAAGCTTAATGTCTATACCTTGATTGAATTGAATTTTTTTTTAATCTGGATTTATTTGTTTTAATGTTTTCATCAATTGCAATTTATTTTAAATTAAAATTCTTTGAAAAGTATAAATCTATATAAATGTATAATTACAAAAAGTATAATTAAATTTAAAATACAAAATTATGAAAAAAATATATATAAAAATGGTACATTCATTTCAGTACCATATTACTGAAACCTTATTTCTACAAAGAAATAAAAAAAAAAAAAAAAAAAAAAAAAACACTTTTGATTCAAAATAGGTATACATTGCTTTGTCTTACTCATTGTGTCTTCAATTTCTACAACTATTTCTTTTCAGAAATTTTCATATCTCGATCAAAGATTTTTTGGGGTTGATTAATTTCTCTATATCTATAATACTGAATTCTAAATACACTTTTAATATAATTTTTATTTTTAACATATTTCAACAAATTTTTTTTTTTACAACTTTCGACAATCACAAGTGTGAATTATTTATTATCCGAATAAGCAAGTTATTATGTCAATTATATGTTAAAAACACACACACACACACATATAAATAGGGTGCAAACAATTTGTCAAAGAAATCAATAAAAACCATAAGATATCTGAAAGATAGTTTTATCAAAGAATAAGTACCATCAGGAGATTATATAGCATGTTATTTTCTTGCTCACTAAATGACTGCACCCAAGTTAAAAACTAACTTGGATTCAATTTTGCAACCAGTTCTGTAGTTACATAAAGTTCTGAGGAAATATATTTCTTGATAAAGTTACCTTCAGGATAAAATTAATTTGTTTTTCTGCTTTCTTGACCAACTTGAGTTTCACCCTGTTTTTGTATATATGCATTTTTCTTTTTTTGATCTGCCTTTACAGTTTTTGCATTTCACCTTTTGTGCAAGTCTAATGATTTTCAGTTTTGTCACAGCAGCTTTTGCACATTTCAGATCTTGAATTAACTCATTTTAAATTTTATTTTCGTTTTTATATTGATTTTTAATGGGACTAACACTGTAGTACATGAATGTATATGTATATTGAATGCTATTATGACTTTGTTGGACATGGAACGTTTTAGAAACATAATCAGTTTGGGCAACTATCTCCCTAATGATTATTTTCTTGTGTGTTTGCTTTTTTCTGTAGTTTTTGTCATTATATATATATATATATATATATATATAATGTGTGTGTAGACATCTTTCCAATGATTAAACAAAACAAGGTGCTTTTAAACGGCTACAGTTTAATATGACGTTTAGAATTGAATGCAGAGCTAGGCAAGAGCCACGACTATAATAACGATTATTTCAGTTGCCAATATAAAAAAATATAATATACAGGAAATCCTGTTTACTTATTAATTTTTAATATATGCACACTAACAAATTTTGATTATTCTGAAAGAATACAAAAACTTACCCCATCTGATAACTCATATACGTTCAAAAAACCGTTTTCATCACCCAAAAATAACAAATCGTTTCCGATTGTAACAGCTGTTAAAGGTCTTTTCACATTGATGGTTCTATAAATGCTGCCAGAAGCCGAACAAAGCAACTGAAAAAGTTTTAAGATTTTTAAACACTTGAAAACAGTCATAAAAATTGTCAAAAAGAAGTTTTTTAAAACAATGAATGTATGAAAAATTATAATCATTAATTTTTAAAAGCTTACATCCTTTCATATTTAAAAAATTTATTTTTACTTATGTTTTAATATTTACTCATAAGATACAATTAATTAATGCAATAAATTTGAAAATATCTGTTTCATAATGGACTATCAAAAATACAAGTAATTTTTAAACATTTAAAGATCCTCATAGATCCAAAATTGACCCAAACTCCTCATATAGGAGTTTGGGTCAATTTTGTTGATGGTGATGATTTTTGTGATGGTTTGGGTGCCACTGCATACAATATTCAATACCTTCTTCTATCCTAAAATCATAATATCTTAACAACACATTTGTGATGTCTTTCAGTCGAGGTATAGGCTTTAATGACAAGACCCTAGGAGGCACTTTCCAACATGATAATGCTCGGCTACACAATAAAGGTGTCACATGACTGTCATCTTAATATTGATATACTTCTACTGTCTACCCAGATTTCCCACCAACTGGAAATTTATGTTATGAATTGGATTGACATATTAGGTAGAGTAGGAGTTTAATTAAGTTAGAGGTAGGATTATAGCAATTATGGTATCCTTCAAGATTTCACTCCATAGGAAACGTATATGTCAATGCTCAAACTTATTGCAGTATGCATTCAAGCTAGAGATGGCCGAAAGAGGTACTAGATTCTGCATTTTTTTGAGAACTCTTTTACAATAAATTACCTTTCTGCTTTCATTTTTAAATTTATAACTGCACTACAAATGCACATAAAATATTGCAATCAGTTCTGAGAATTCCTCTTTGGGACACTAATTTTTATGAAAATGAGTAAATATACACAGTTAAGTCACATTAACAGAATCGACACATTCTCTGAGGAAATTAACTTAAAAAAAATGAATTGTTGAATACTTAGATTTATTTTAATGATTTTCTTTCACTAATCTATAAAAATTCCGCTTATTCCTTCCATCAATGACTAAAGGTTCTCAATTTCACTTTCAGCTTGTTGAAATTGTTTCATTTTTCTATTCATATGATAAACTCTCATTACAGATGACTGAGAACATTTTAGAAAATTACAATTTTAAAAATATTGACGTGGTTAGTTCCATATCCAACAATTATACCTCTTGGTCAATCTGATAAATCATGTCCCTTTGCTGGCATTGATATGTCTAGTAAACAGCCAACATGTGCTCTTTCTCATATATATAAACACACACTATATTTGATCTATACCAGTGATATCAGAAGTATATGGGAATTCAAATAATATAACTCCCTTATGCATGAGTAGTGTTACATATTACATTTCATGCTGCACATATATACACACTTTATTAAATATACACCTTTGTTTATAACATATACATTTGCATGCATACGCCTCAATTTACAGAGAAATTAATTTAAAATGCTAAAGAATATATTTTAAATATATAATACGATTAAATTTTCATTTTACTTACATGACACGTCTCATCTAAAGAAACTGTGGCGATAACATCCTTCGCAGAAGCGATGCCAGTAACTTCAGTAGAATGATGCCTCCATATCCAATTTGGGTCCTTTTCTGCTTCATTAGCAACACCAGCATCTAATAAACTAAATTTTAATAGTTACTTAACCATAATATGCTGAAAAAATTATTTAAAAAATTTACTGTATTACATACCATACAACAAGAATTAAAAATATGGTAATCTCGGAAAGCAAAATTTGATTGTTCATGGCAAAGCAACAAGCAACCCTACTTAAAACATTAGAATATTTATGATTTTTTTTTTAAAAATTTGCATGGTATTGTAATTTTTTTATTTAAAAAGCCCATTTTATTCATAGGAAATAAAATAAATTATGTTTGTGGGACTGCCTAGTGTAGTTCAACAGTTATGAAATAATTTTATATGACAATCAGAATTTTATATAAATAAATATCCCTAGTTTTACAACTATTATTTTGACACATTTATATATATTTTTTTCGAAATTCTTTCCCACGCAAACAAATATTTTGGGGAAAGAAGTAAGCAGAATTATGAGTGTAATATTAGATGATTATCTTAAACACTATGACAATATCAGTTACTTGTATTAAACTAGATATAAATGAATTAGTTGTTTTTTTTTAGAACCAATTAAATTAAAATTGCATTTCCTAATTTTTATACAAAATATAAGAGAAAATGCAAAGCTTGATTTTCTTACATACTTATACTTTCTGTTTTAACCTAAATATTTCTTCAGAGATTTCTTTCAGGTGTTAAATCTTATTGATCTGCTCAAAAAAATAAATAAAAAAAATTCTTATTCAGTCTTAGCCATTCAGTCTTAGCTTTACCATTTTTAATTTAATAAATCCAAAGGCATGAATTTGAAAATAAAAATATAAACAGCCACTTTAAATAAATAAAAATTTCGACAACCATCATTTTTTATATATTCATTCCATTTAGAAGAAAGAAAAAAATATATATTACAGAAAAAAATAATAAGAAGGAACCAATTATTTATAAAAAGTAGAATTCATATATAAACAATTTCAATGGGTTTTTTCAGGAAATTTTTGACTTTTATAATGGTATTAATTGCTTTGATATAAAACAAACATGTTTATAATGTTTGTTAAAGAAAAGTGCATGCAGCCCATGGGGATGGGTTAGACAAAAGTTTTTTACTTTAACCCTTTTATTTGTCCAATTTTCATATTATTTAAAAAATAAACAAGCTAATAACAAAAGCTATTAAGAATTGATTTTTCATGCAATAAGTATTTTAGCAAAGGTATTTAAAGCGAAATGAAAAATATTATTTGCTTTAAGAAGTATAATGCAAATCATTGTATTGCGTAAGTTAATGGAAAAATTACTTACTCAGAAAGTACCCAATTCATCACATAACCATCTTTACCGCCAGTGGTAAAACTGCTATCTTTTGAATGAAATGCGAGACTTGTTACAACATTAAAAATTGTTTTTCAACTATGACAAATATCCCAGATTCTATCTATGGATTTGAAAGGAAAAAAAAAAGGTATTAAAATGAAAAATATCTCAATCACTGAAGAAATTAGAAGATTTTTAATGTACTACAAACAAACATATATTTGACCATTTAGTTCTATTAAATATTTCATTAAAAAACCATTAAGTGTAATTTTTTCAAAATATTTTATGATACCCTAAAAAATAAATTCATAATATTCTGCATAGATCTTATTTAAAATTTGGAAATGAATGGAAGAATAAAACTAAATATATTGTTAAACTTCCATCAATATATTTTAGTTGCTAAATATACAATTATTCAGAAACAATATGTATTTAAATTGTTAAAAGAAATTGAATTTAATACATTCAAAGAATAAAAGCGAAAAAAAATGAAATTCTGATTTTTTTCTTTTATTTCAGCACCAATTAAGTTTCAATGTGCATAGCTTATTAAGTATGAGCTGTTCACTTTGAAACTACAGATAATGCTATAAATTTTGCATCATAAAAAATAAATCAAATTCAATAAAAAAAATGTATTAGGATACATGTTGTAAGATTTTCAAAAATTAAAATATTCAATAATTATCATTTGAACTTTAAAAAATAATATATTCAGTCTTAGCTTTAATTCACAAATTTTTAGTTATTTATTAAGCACAATAGATGCAATTACTATCATTTATTTATTTTATTAGCAATACAAAAAATAAAATTATGATTTAAAAAGAACTTTATAAATGACTAATTTATATTTTCAAAACATTAAAAAAGTATTTTAAAGACACTTATTATATTTTGTAACAAATTAAAAAAAAATTTTTTATTAATAGTAATAAGCAATTCAGTTTTACATAAGAGAAATACATTATTTATTTATATGCATTTTCTAAATGTTCTCAGTCACATTATTCATTTTTTATCTTTAATAGATATTCAAAGAATAGTTTTAATATATAAATTTTTTTTTTTTTTTTTTTGTTCTCCCAAAAACAAAAGAATTAAAAAAGATTAAGGCTTAAGCCTGCGATATTTTCATCTCTAATTTCTATCATACTCATTATGGAAGTAATCGTGCTTCATTAATTATTGACTGATTAAAAGAGCTGTACTGACACCATATCATTGCATAAAAATAAATATAAAATTCTATGTTAAAAACAATTCTGGGAGACAGAACAAAGGTGTCTATTTCTGAATCTTAAAAATTTGGAATCCTTTGATTTCAAAATCGAAATGATAGAACTTCTTTAATTTTATAATTCATGCACAAAAAACTGAAATGAATGTAGTAAAACAAACATAAAATATTCTAGTATTTAAAAGTATTTAAAAAAGTGTAATTACCCCATAATGTATAATTAAAATATATCTAGAATTTATGAGGAGTGCAGCCAAATTAACTTGAATGCCTAGAGAATATTTATCATAAGCATCTTAATATGCTTGTTTACAGATTCCTTAAATTCTTAATTCTTCTTATTCCCAGATTCTTTAAATTATGAAATAATTTTTTATTTAACATTAATGTGCTTGAATGTGAATCTCTTTATTATCATTTCAAACTTAAATAATTACCATTAAAGATAAAATTCACTTTTTCATTATTATAACTAATTTCATATTTACAATTTTAAAAGTGGGAGAAATACATACATCACAAAACCCATACAGTTTTTCACAAATACTAAAAATGAAATTTTAAATATCTTATATAATAATATTATTTAATTTAATGAAATAATAAAATAGAAAACAATGAATTAAATAAAATCTTTTACATTCCAAACGTAAAGCTTGAAGTTATCTCCTTCAAAAGAAACAACTCCTACACTGCTAGATTTGTCAATTATAATACAACTGACAATTCCAGCGCAAGTTTGTCTCCCACATTCCATTTCATCAGGTGCCTAAAAATTAAAGCAATTTAAATTTTACATAAGATATAACATAAATTTTAATCATTGACTGGATATTCTATGAATATTACAAAATCTAACACAGAATTCCATATAATGTTATCATTGTAATAACTTTTAATTAAATTAACTTTTGAAAAAAGCACCAAAAATAATACAGGTGAGCAAAAGAAAAGAAAATTCACAAGAAAAGAACAAAATGCTATATAACTGGAATTTTCACAAAATGCATTGTCAGGATATGTGATTTTTTTTAACAGCAATTGTAGTTCAAAAAGTTTTGATATGGGACACAAACAAGCATTGACCTTTGGAAGTATGCAAATAAATATGATTATAAAAGAACAGTACTTGGTGGATACTCTGACTGAATCATCAATTTGATGTGTAGAACAAGTGTATGTGCAAATATTACAATAGGGCAAATGTAACTTTATTAGCTCAAGCAGAAGAGAAATGAAAATAACTGTGGTATGTTTATTAAGGTTAATGTTATAACAGCAGGTGTTCCACGTATTCCATTTCAACAGGATAAAACAGATTGGAGGCAAGTAACAAAGTGGAAGTCTGCAAAGTACATGTTCAGATGCTATTTTCCACTAAATTTACATGGAAACTTGTACTACCAATCAAATTAATAAATCAATTGAATAGAGGATCTACAAGTAATTAGTTCTTTATAAGTATCATTATTTGTATATTTCTGAAAATATCATTAGGTTAATAAAATATTTTTGTAATTAATTGACAAGTTTCATATAAATTCAAAGAAGTTAGTATATTTATCTTTTTAAGAGTAAATACAGACAAATTATAAAATGAAATATTCTTCATATGAAAATTAAAAAATAAAGATAAAAATGTTGAAGACTTTTTTATTTTATAATAAACTATACACTCATCATACAAAAAAAAAAAAAATTATGAAATACTATGAAGCTTATAAGTCTAAGAAGCTAATCTATTGTTAAATCCTATTAAACCTATTTTGCTATGGAAATAGGTTTAAAAATTTTAAAACTGCCATTAACATTATTTTTTAGTTGCCAATATCATTATTTAAACCACCATAAAAATGCATTTAAACCTGAGCACTTCATTTTGGTTTTTAATTTGGTATACACTTTTCATGTTTCTTGCAAATGAAAACCTCTGTTTTCAATTCATTTGTAAAGATTTCTTTTTTGATCTTCCATGATATCTAACTGACTGAATTATTTTTTATCTGTTTCTGGATTTACACATATTCTGCCATAAGTTTTGCTGTTGGTAATCTTGAAATTACATTTCTTTTTCGAAAGACTATTCTCTATATTCCACAAGATTCCATTTATAGGCTTTTTCAATTTTATTCCACAATGCTTTTGATAACATTCAATGACAGAAAAGCAATTGAAATATATAAAACCACCTAACTAAGGATGTTTTTTATTAGTCAAACCTTTATCTAAGGATAAATCAAGAAATAATTTTCAAAATTTCTAATAAAGTATGCTTGCCCGATATAGTCATGGAGACATTCTAATTATATAAATAAATACTAGATAAAAATAACTGATTATTTTAAGCAGAAGACTTTACGTACTGTGACAAACTGAATAAGAAAAAAATATTCCTTAATTAAGATTGAAAATTATGTGTAACCAACAAATTCAATGTAAGTCTAAACCGATAAGAATACTTTTCTTTATACTTGAAAATATTTACATATTTTTATTTCAAAATATGAAAAATATTATATCCAATAAATCTTATTGTATTATTTGGAATAAATTGAAGTTCTTTTTCATATTGGAGCTTAAAATATTTTAATTAGTACTACTTCTTTTCTTGGAATTATTTTGAGAATCACACAAATGCAAAATATTTTTTTTAGTAACATATGTAAATGTTAATTTAAATATTTCTTCCTTGAAATGTATATGTATTCAAAAACAAAAAAATATTTTCTTATATAAGGATTAATAATAGCTATTGAAAATATTAAATAAAAATATACTCCTATGTATTGCAATTCCTAACTTTCACCAAGATACTAAACATGGCAATATAATGAGATCCTACTGTAGGTTCAATACCAATTATAAACTCAAAATATTTAAAATATATAAAAGCAATAATAATAACTTTAACAAAAAAAAAGTGATTAAAATATTAACTTAAGTAACTTTTGGAAATATGAGTAGTTAAAAGGCAGCTTTAATTATTTATTACTTTTTTTTATTTAATTTATTGTTACAATCAACTTTCAAATTTAATGTCTACAAAAATTATTCAAACTAATGAAATATTTTGTTAAATTAACTAGATATATTTTAAAAGAAAAATTTTTGTAGTAAACATGGTTTTGTCTTTTATAAAATTGTTTCGAATGAAATGAACTTTTGTGACCTTTTAAAAATTCTGTAATCCAACACAAATTGTTTTAGCATATTTAATCAAAATATGTACTAAATACATCAATGAACTTCTGTCATGAAGTGCAAAACATTTTTATGTTAGCTTCAAAGAACACTTTTGATTTATATTCAACAAATTCAGTAGTTATTCTTACAGTGAGATTGACAAAGAGTTTAATCTTAAAAAATGATTCCAAATGTTTAAAGAATAGATAGTCAGTAGGAGGCAAATCTGGTGAATGTAGTATATGTAGCAAAACCTCAAAATTTCAACTCAATATTTGGAGCATGACTTGTGAAACATGACGTCTTCCATCATCATGAAGAAGAATAACTCATTTCAATTCATCAATACTTGTTCCGATGACAACAATTCTTGATGACCAATATAAATTGGAAGTGGTAATGAATAATTCCCCTTTGATTCCACCAAATTATCATCATGGTCTTCTTTGAATGCAAGCTTGATTTGGGTGCATGTTGTTTCACATAGGCCAAAATCAGATCTGCAATGCTTGCAGATTTGCATACCAGCAACTCATGTGGAATCCATTTGTCAAGTTTTTTCAACATTTCAAATGCTTCAAAATATTTTCAAGATGTGGTATAAGGTTGGAACTGTTTCTATAGTTACTTAAAGATCAACAGCAGGTTCTTTAACAGTTATTGCAGGGTTAGCTTCAATTTTTCTCTTTAGAACATCATTACAGAGGATGCTTACAGGTCTTCTATGGGGTACATTTCCTAAGCTCATATCTCTTGATCTGCACTTTACAAATCCTCGTCTCACAGTGTATTTGTTCCCAAATGCATCATTAATATTTAGTGCTGCTGGATTAGCAGAATGTCCAAATGTATTTTCATACAGAAAAATTATCCATATTTTGTGGGATTTCATGTTTCTATTTCTTTAAAAATTTCGAAAACTATAACAAAATGTATAATTAGACAGAGTCAAGAATATATAAGAATCTTATATATTATTTTATTGCTTAATTTAATATTGATAAATATTTATTTTATAGAATGTCAGCTAATACTAAAAAGTTCATTTCATGTGGAACAACCCCAATACATTATTTATTTTCCAAGCCTAAAAATGCAAAAATATTTGATTAAAAATAAAATTATGAAGCTCTTACTTTGCAAATCTTCCAAGCTTCTACAATTGGTTTATTTTCTTTGGCACCAATAAAAACAGAATCTTTAATAACAGCCAATGTCTTCTTTGAAATATTGTTTACTTTTTCATAAGTAGCAATTGGAGGTCCACCATTTGCATTAAATATAGAGAAAATGTTGTCACTAGTAATGATAACCTAAAAAAAAATAACAACAATATTAAAATGGAATATGTGAACTAAAAAATCAAATCAGAACAATGTAATTAAAATTTTTATAAATAATGTAAATAAAATTATTAAAAGATTACAACTCTCAATTTTATTGCTCAAGTTTAAATACTTTAAATAATCCCAAAATACATTTGTTTACAAGCCAAATTAGAAAGAATTCAAATATTTTTATTCTGCATTTTTTATTATGTCAATTAATAATATTTTTATTGAAAACTCAATTATGATTACAATGTAATTGTTTAATTTCTGTAAAAATGAAAACTACATTTTTCTTTGTAATAATGAAATTTACCTAATATTAAGAAACATTATTTTCATTTAAAAATTATAAATTGTTTTTAGTGGGAGGAAAAAAATTGAGTAAAAATAATTTTTTTTCTAATTAATACTTAAAAATTAGTTCTTACAAATTTCTTACAAGTTGATAAAATATACACAAATATGTTCAAGATACGTGTTTTCATAAAACACTTATTTAAAAATCAAGCATTTTATAAGAATATATTATTTAACCTTTTATAATCTTGATCGTGCTTCAACACTTTACATGAATATGTGCGAGATAAAAAGAAATTAACTTTTAGAAATGCATATATTAAAAAAAAATTTAATTTTGATAATACAATCTACTAAAATTCTTTTCCGATGAAATTTAACCCTATTAATTTGATTAGAGTATATTAATAGCCAAGTCCTAAAAATTTGATGTTTTGAAAAAGATGTTGATGTAGGTTTCGAAAAAAAAAAGGATTCATTCAGAACATTTCAAGATAAATGATACATGTAAGGAGAAGAAAATATAGCAATGCAAGGTTATTCAGAGTAACATCCACAAGATATATCTTTTTAAAAATTTAAAATCAAATTTAGAATTTAGTCATTTTTGTGATAAATACACCTTTTTTTTTTATAACACATAAATTCTTAGTAATTTCCTGATAACTTTGAGTTAACATATGCATTTTTAAATATAAATATATATATATATATATATATATATATAATTAAGCAAAGCTCAATAAAAATTAATAAGTCTTGATGAAGTTGCATAAATAATATAATTAACAGATATCACATGCAATGTATTGAATTACTACACATGACCCATATAAAACAAATTTTAAAAATAAAAATAAAATGAAGGTTATTTTCATTTCTATGCTTACATTTATGATATGTACATTAGTTGTGATTCAGAGATTAAGGTTGCCCTTGACTTTTTAGAGCACTGAAATTTTGAGATGGATCTCACTGTTTCTTCAATTAAGACTAAATGTGTAACATTTACTAATCAGTATTCGTTGACAGAATTTATTTACCTTAATCAATAATTTATTAACACGGTTGGAACTTTTTTTAACTAAGGAAATATGGTCTTCTGACTTACAAATTTTGTTCCTTTTCAACGAAACATTTTTTTTAATAAAATATAGGCACAATTGGACAATATTTAGGAGTTGCTCAAAGCTGGAAAAGTTTCTAATGTATGTGATTAATGTATGAAAGTTCATGAAGATTAAATATCACCACTTTTAAATATATTTACAATTCTTTCTCTGTACTCAATACAGTGGATCAATGGTTGGAGTAGATGAAACACTAGCAATTTAAGAAAAACAGCATTTCAAAAAGCATAACATTCATTGAGGGACAATAGCGAAAGAACATAAAACCATTAGAAATTTCTAAAGTTGAACTTTTACCATATACTGAATAGTTTGAAAACAGCCCAGCAAAAGCAATCATAAAAAATTGAAACTCAGAATGAAACAGCTCACATTAGAGAAGTATATAGACAAAAAACAATTACTCCAGAACCTGCAGCAGTGTTAGATTATATAAAGGTCTCAGACAAAAAGGATATTTGTGTAATATCAGAAACTGCCAAAAGTTTATTAAAGAAAATGGATTAATTTACTTAAAATAAAGACTGAACTCATTGGCAATGCATAAAATAGAAAGCTGAAAAATATGAAAAAATAAGAACCAAGTTTAAATTGGTTGGTTTGGATTTAATGGCACAAGCACCAGTTGTGCCACTAGCTATGCCAAGCAATGTCTTAAATTTTTCATTAAGACTGGCAGTAAAATTCAGATAAGTAAGTTGTAAGTAATTCAGTAAAAGTTGTAATTTGGTAAAATGGAATAAAAAGACAGAATTATACATGTCAAAGATTATATATTTTCATTTAAAATTCAATTCAATTAAAATCAAAATCAAATTGTCCATTATTATATCTTTGTCATATTCCACAACATTCCCAACATCAGAGTAACTTTCAGCTGACAGGGATACTTGTTTCGATTCTAATGGTGGAGAGGGTTGCTTTTTAAATCCTCTGCTATTAAAAATGAAATCCTTCGAGTTCTGTTTATTTATGTCAACTGTATTTTTTATTTGTATAGATTATAATTTCTTTCTAATTTTTTTTTTTTTTTTTTTTGTCATAGCAGCAGATGTAGTTTCCTGAGGAACAATAATTGAAGAAGTAGAGGCAAACCTCTCAATGGTGCAGACAAAAGATTGACAGATGTAGCAAATTCAGTACATTTAGGTTTTAGAAGGAAGAATGGCTTATCTTTTTTTCTAAAGGTGGATAAATAATTCCAGTTCTATTCCTATTAGTCATGTGGATATAGAGCATTTAGGTCTAACTATTTTTAAAACAGGAGTTGGTTATATTGGAGTAAGTTGAAGTACAGATTTTCATTTTCTTTGGAATACAATATATTTTGTATAGTTTTAATTTCTTGGATTTTCTTATTGCCACTGAGTGCAGAATTTTGAAATAGTAGCATTTCAAATCCAACATTATAATGCTAAATTCTATGACATAACAACAAAACTATTATAAAAAGAACTGAAAAACTTACCTCATCCTCCATGATGTTTTTCAATTTACTTCGATTAAATATAGAATCTATAACTAAAAAAAATAAACTTTTCATCTTAAAGTAAAAGCAAAAGCAAATAACTAATGAATATAGAAATTATTTAAATATATAACATAAAATAAAAATTTAAAAGGAAACTTTACGAATGCTTCTACTTCTTAAGATCTTTTATAAGTATATTTAAAACTTTTATAATTTCAAATACAAAAAGTATCTATACCAAACACATATACATACCTTTCAGGTAGTAGGATATAAGGAAAAATTCACAAAAAAATAATCAAAATAGTAAAAATGAAGTTCAGTCTCATAGTACATTTTTCTTACATTTTCATATAGTACATCAATTTTAGCAAAAACTTCTTTTCTTAAACAAAAAATTTATACATTTTCTTATTCTAAATTTTAAGTTTTTAGGTGAAATCACTGGAAAATCGTTAACTATCTCTTGAGATTAACTATGCTGTATAAATATAATATTTCTTTTCACTAAAAATAATTTAATGCCCATTTACTCACTATATTTATAAATTAATAGATTAAAAATGCATATTAAGATATCATAGACTCAGCATTATAAAATAATAATTTATAAAAGAATCCAAATTCAAAATTATATAAATAAGATTATATATAGTAGTTTACTTTAATCAAACTTGGAAAATATCTCCTAATTTATCCTTTGCTTATAAAATGAAAAGTTAATACATAAAAGAAAGAAATCGTAAATAATGTTATATATGTATTACATATATGATATACATAAAGAAAAATAATGAACAACGAGAAATTAAAATATATATTTATTCGCTGATGTAAAAAAGATTCGAAAATAAAATTAGCACACCTTAATCTGATAAAATAAATAATAACTTACCAATTTGAATTTAATTTGAACACTAACTGTCAAATTTGAATGAAAATATTCATTAAATTTGAGAATAAAAGTACTCACAAAGGAGTCCCCAATCAAATTGCAGTATTTTGGTGACCACCTTGGAAATAAAATAGCGGTGTTACATTTGGCAATATTCGCGCTTTAAAATAAATACGATAATTCGCCCACCAACTGACAAAAAAATTGCTTCTGAAACCTTGCGTACTGTTAATAGTCTTTATTAATTATTATTATTATTTTGTATTATCGTGAATTTTATTAAATTTTTTTACAATGATTTCAATTGAGCAAAAAATAGTTAAGGATTAATAAACGTGGGAGTTTCATGAAGGAAAAAGCTTATGTATTAATATAAAAAATATTTCTGTAATTAAGCTAACATTTTTTATTTTCTCTTACAAATTATTCCTTCATTTAAGAATCGCAATAAAAACTGTCAGTTTCTTTTTCCCCCTTTCTATCATGAATGAAAACTTATTTTTTAAATAATCGTGCGTTTTTATTTGTATTTTGCAATTTTTATTTATTATGTAATCAAAATTTCTATTTAGTTGAGATAATTTTTCTGAATAGATTGATATTATATATATAGCTGAAAGTTAATTGACAAAAAGTGATGGATGTAAAAATATGTTGAAAATTAACTTATAAATGGGGCGGAGAGGAGATGTATAAAGTAGGTAAAACATTATGTAATTTTTTACTGGATTTTAGTTTTTTAATTCAAATTATTAGTCTTTATCATTAAATGTATGTATATATAGTACAAATTTTTCAATCATTATATTAACGAAATGTCATAAATTTTAAGTTGCATTACTGACAAATAATAAAAATTATTTCCTTTAAATTTTTATTATTAAACTATTTTATTATATCTATATATATATATATATATTCTATTTACTAAAAAAAAACGAGATTACTCTTTGTCAATGAGATTCAATACTATTGCTCACTTAAAGATTGTCGCCAAACTAGTTTGGCGCAGCTCTCCCTTTGCCAATAAAGTAAGTCAGTGACGTATATGGGGTTGCTTTGTTTACGATGGCCGAAACAATGCTTTGATTAGATGCTCATCTGAGAGCATTTCTTCTCTCTAACGTTAGTAAATGATTTTGCTAGATAGACGTGTTTTAACTTGACTTGGAGTGTTGAGATGTATGCTTGTTGATACTGCTTTATCTCAATTTTACCAAATGTTGATTAAAATACTACAGATCACGGAATTTGACAAAAGAGAAAATGAAACCTTTATAAATGATCAACTCGAAAACGTGTTTCTTTTGCTCTGTTTAATGGCTTAAATGGAAGTAGAAGGCGCTGAGAGGAACGGATCTTTACAGGTCCCTTTGGAAGTACCCTCGAAAAGTCTTAATGAGATTATTACATTAAAAAAAAAAAAAATGAAGTGTCAAGAAATTACTACTAATGAGACTGATATAAAAATACTGGAAACGCAACTGGCCGTTGCCCACGACTGGAACGGAATAGCTCATGACAAAAAAAAAACCAAAGACCTGACCCAAAGACATCATCAGATGAGGGAGTATCTGATGGACATGCTGATTCAACAAAGAAAAATTCCCTAACAAGCTAAAAATAGTGTTAAACCAAAACGTAATGTTAATCCCTTTAATTTCTAATAATCTATATTCTATATTCTATGATGGATTTCAATATCCTAACAAAAAATTAACTGCTAAATCTTCTTATGTTGCTAATGCTAATGTAAATAATAATGATAATAATTTAAAATTGAAAAATAAATTTCAAAAATTGAGTAACGTAGAGGATGTTGATTAAAATATTGTTACTACTGTTAAAATGCCTTCTATTATGGTTAAGTCTATGGAAATTTAACTTAAACTTAAAAAAAAAAAAAATTGACGAAGCTTTTGAGGGAAAAGTTTCTATTAAACTAGCTGGTGAAATGTTACAAATGTTTCCATCAGACGAAAAACAGCATCGATAAATAACTCGTTATTTAAGGAGCAACAATATTGAATATTTTGTAATAACCCCGAAACATAAGGCTCCTAAAAGTAGTAATCAAGGGGTTACCCAAACATACTCCTGAGGAGGAAATCAAAGTTGCGCTCATTGAGAAAGGATTTGTGGTGGAAAACGTTGTGCAGCTAATTAAACTCAAAACAAAGCAACCCTTGCCAATATGACAAATAACTCTTACTAGAAATGAGAAAAATAATGAGATATTTAAACTCAATAGACTTCTATACCTAACGATTGTTATTGAAAAGTACAATAAACGGCCTATAGCACTACAGTGCTTTAAATGCAATTTTTTCCACCACAACTCAATTAATTTTGGTTTCAAAGTTCGCTGCTTAAAATGTGGTCTCGAACATTTGCATAAAGAATGTAACATCAAAGAAATGATTAAGTACCAACGTGTATTAACTGTGGCGAAAAAGAACCTCTTGCCCCATGGAGGGGTTGCAAAATATTCCCAAAATTAAATGTAAATTCCAATAGATAAATAATTTTTTAAAAATTTAATTCTACCAGACAGACTGCTAATTTAAGTTTCATTGCAGCACTCAAAAATTCTCATCCTCAAACTATTAATATCCCTGTTCAAAATCCTCAAAATCAAATCCTTAGTTCTAAAAGCCAATTGAATTCATATAAGTGTTGATGACATCCAAATTTTTAAAAACTAGCTATATCATAAGAGAATTTATCTCTATATTTACTAATCTGGATGGTCATGATGGCCTTATTCAAAAAAAAAAATAAGTACTGCTCTAAATAAAGCAGATAAATACTAGACATTTGTTAATGGCCTGGCGTTTTAATCTCTTCCAAATATTTCGTAATAATTTTTTTAAAAAAGAGCATTTAATAATTTTTTATTTCTTACAAACTCAAAGGGCATGAGACCACCTCTATCTTTCAACATCTAACAATGATGGAGCTGGAAGCCACTAGGAGGCCAAGGATCTCCGTATTAATCTACAATAAGGTTTAGTGAATATTACCGATGTAAACAAATTCATGAGTAGACCACATTCAGCAATATGCTGCCCATGACCACTCGCAAACTTTTACATTTTTAGACAGTCAACGAAACGATCTGGCAGCTATCGGTATCCAAAGAAATAGATCACGTTAAAGCACTGGTTTAAAAAGTAGGTGATAAAGGTGACCCTTAGGCAGCAGTGGAACGATAAAGGGAAACGATAGTAACTTCGGGTTCATTTTGGAGCGTTCAATAAAAATAAGGAGTGGGGAAATCATAAAGAAAGAGAAGGTAAGAAAATTTAGAAAAACTTTTCGTAGACCGTTCAAAGATGGTTGCTAACAATTCTGGGTGCAAAAACAGATACAGTTTATCCTGGATTATAAGTTGATAAACAAATGTTTTTAATTGAATTTCCTTCTTCATATTTAGTGGAATGTGATTTTAGTGTATTCCCAGATTTGTTTTAAAAAAAAAAAAAATAAATCGATTGTAAATAGAGAATTGCAGTGAATTAAAGATATGGGTAAGAAAAATTGAGCCTATACTTACTAAATTGATAGCAGCGCATCAGGTACAAGGTAATTTTTTATTTTCATATCCTTCATTTCTTAATTTTCTGCTTGTAATGTGAATGTTATTATGCTTCATTTTAATAAATAATTTTAAAATTTTAAGCTTCAAGATGTTTTATTTACAGAATCTTTATTTACTTAGTTTTAAGATGTGCAAAGTACCTCTTCCAGTTAAGTCAAGTTTAAGACAGGTAGATTTATATAGATATATGAAAGGAAAATTTTTTTTATCGTATTATTCAGTTTGTCGGCTCAAAGAATAATTTCAAGGGAGGGGAAAGTGCTGAGTAACTTATTTATTTATTATTATTATGATTTTGAAAACGGAACGGTAGAGCAAATAAGTTTCAGAACCACTGAGTAGACGGTCGATTAAATTTCATTCTGTAGTATTTAGGGTTACATAACCAGTTTCTTCACAGGAAAAAAATCCGAAGGAATTTTAATCGGCAATAGTTATGGGCATACAACCGAACCCCTTTCCTGTCCAATCCAATGACCTGGATATTCCATATCCCATCGATCCCAGACTGACGAGCTGAAATGTGTCTATACTCCCTCATGCAGGAACCATTGGCCATGTCTTGCACGTAAGGTTTTGACATCTAGGAAATCAGTTAATATTTCAAGGAGAAATACTATGTGTAAATGTTCCGTCAGCCAAAGTAGCAGATACGGTCTATGAATGCTATTACCCATTATGGTGGCTCACCTATTTACAGACCAACGGGACTTGTGTATTTAGGGGTGAATTGAATGAGAATTGGCAGTTGACCACTTATGGTTGTTGTGACTGAACCTCTCACGGGTGAAGCATGCTTCATCTGCTTACATGATATGTGCAATGAAACACTGGCCATTGCGACAACATGAAGCTAACATTTTCAAAAGCGAATACGATAGTGAAAAGGAGTAGGAAGTAGCCACTACATGGTCGTATAATGAAAGGGGTATAACCTCATTTTCATTAATATTCTATACACAGTGCTGCTACTCACATTTAACTGCTTGATTAGTACACGAGTTCTCAAGTTGTTTTAATTAGTCTCAGTGCCATATCTTCCTGATTGTTTCACCAGCATCGGGGCGGTTATCTGTTGGGAGAAATATAAAACGTTTTTAGGTTATGATAAGACTCGTCAGTTGAATAAAAAAATTCAGGAAAGGGGTAATATATTATAGCTTAAAAATTTACATTCAGTATAGGCAATCTAAAATTTGTTTTATATTGCCTATACTGAAATAAGACGTGCTCCTCAGTTTCAGAATCATTGTAGGAGAGACATATTTGAAAGGGAATTAAATAAATTCTGTAGAGTTCAGCTGTCGATGGAAAAAATTTTGTACGAAAATGAAATAATAGTACATAATTTTTTTTCTATTCAGAGGGTACAGACAGTGTTTAGGTTTGATGCTGCTTAAATGAAAAAAAAAAATCTTTATCTTATTTGTTGACTAGACATATTTCTTTTGCTTTTTCATAACTTTTTTGATAAATAATTATATCTTTCGGTGTTATCCGGTATAGAATGGAATCAGTTGATATTGATTTAGCTAGAAAGTCCGTTAACTCGTTTTCTGAGATACCAATATGTCCAGGAATCTATACAAAAGTGATAGAGGATACATTGTGTAAGTTTTTAAGATTAAATGACTAACTAATTTTATGACTCATATAATTTGAAAAATGCTATTCCTGATTGATGAAGTACTGAAAGATTATCAATTAAGATTATGTAATCAGGAGCTCATAAAGATGAAAGGAGATTTTAGGATAATGTTTAACTAATGGGAAATTGCAGATTTAAGTTGAAATAGAAATATCCAACTTATCCAGGAGGAGGCTTGCAAACAATGTCTATAAGGAGATAAGATTCTTCAATCAGGGCATTGATTGACACTGGATATACAACAAAAAAAGAGGATAAGATGGATCAAACGAAATATATTTTTATATATAATCGCATTACAAGTATTAATTGCCTCGGTACTGGTATAAGTCATCAGGCCAATTGTTTTGTACGGCTCTGAGACATGGACTATGAGAGAGAAAAAGTTTGAAAAAGATTTTTGGAGCAGTATGTACAAACGACGAATGGGAAATTATAACAAATAACGAGATCTATGATTGTTGCAAGGAATCAGATATTGTCACGGAGATAAGGAGAAGGAAAATCCAATGGATAGGTAATGTAGAGAGAATGTAGCTAAACAGAACAATAAAAAGACTAAGTAAGTGGATTTTACTTAATTCTAAGAAGTCTTTTTTTAGATCTTAAGGAAAACCCCAGCAGATCTAGATCCAGAGGAAGACCAAAAGTTAGATGGGGAGATGAAGTCAAAGAAGATTTTAAGGGACCGAGAATCACTAACGGGAAACAAAAGGCAACTAGTTGTGTGGAATGGCGAAAAGTCTTAAAGGAAGTCAAGACCTTTAAGGGTTGTATAGTGCTAATGATGATGATGATAATGGTATAAAAAAGATGACCAATTTCTTGTGAATTATCAGGATAAGAGACTACTTAGGGAGACATGTTACAAAACGGTATGATACAAAATGCTAAGCCTTCTTCGCATCAAGGCATAAAGCGACTATGTGTAAAGCATTGACCAATCACAAGCTTTAATTCACGGTACCTGAAATGACTGTTTAAGTTGGCCACTTTTAACATTCAAAACTCCTGACGCGTCATGTAGCTTAAATTGAGCTAATAAGGGTTGAACATATTTTACCACCATTTTTCTTTTGGTGTGTTCTTATAATAGCTCTTGAAATAATTTTTTGTCTCTACTAAAATGTCTCTCTATTTCGACTAATTTCTTATACATGTATATGATTTAAAGAATAAAAATAATTAGAATAAATATATCAGTGAAAACGATTTGCAGAAAATAGGAAACTGTAGGTCCTGGTCTGTTTAGCCCTAGTGCTCCCACGATGGCCGTAAAGCGACAAACCGAATTACAAAAGCTCGGCATGATTTACCCATAATAAATCCTATTATATTATGGGATTCCCTATTTTTTCATTTTTACCCCAAATAAATCATATTTTCCATCCCAAGTGGATTCGAACCACTCACAAACACCCATGCCACTGCCAGGATTCGAACCAGAATTCTGTGGTACTAAAGACCAGAGCGCTAGCCAATTGACCATCAGGCCGCCGTTTGTAGCTCGGTATTACTTGCTGATATTGAAGATGTGTGTAATCCATATTCCAATAAGCTGCGAATCGTTAAGTTGACTATTTTAATTAAATTCTAAGATCTACGTCCCCAAGAATTTGTCTCAGTCACTTTAATAGCATTAATTTAGTTTTTATTAAAGTTTTCAATAATTTAATAAATTATGTTATTCATTTTTATTTTAAAATAATTTAAAATTGTAATAAGAATTAAATTAGACAATTGATTACTAAAAAATATTTTATTAATAATAAATTTAATAATAATTAATTCTTAATTTTTTTTATGATTTTTCTCCCTTTAAATACGAAAATATAGCCAAAAAATGAGGTTAAGACCGTTATCTACACAGCAAAAAGTCCGTATGCAAAAAAAAAAAAAAAAAAAAAAAAAAAAAAAAAAACAAAAACGCCATATGATTGGAAGAGGGGTGTTATTGGAAACAGAAGCGCTGATAACGAGAAAATAGTTTCAAAGAAAAATAACCTGTTTGGTCTGAATTTGTCATTTACATACTAAATTTAAGCATTTCACCTTTTTCAGTATTTAAATATATATATATATATTTCAATGGATTTATTTATTTTTAAAGCAATTATAGATTATAGGAAAGCTGGCAAACTTTACCTATGGATCAGGGTCAGGGAGTCAGAGGGAATGAAAGATATCGTTTGTAGAGCAGAGGAAATGAAATAACTCCCAGTTGCAGAACATTGAAGCCCCATTTTGCAGAACAATGAAAGTTAAACATTCTCTACAGAATACCAGAAAGAAACTAGTTTGGTCTATAGAAAATTTCTGGTTATTTTGTTCAATTTCTGGTTGTTTGAAAATTTCTGGTCATTTCTGGTTGTTTTGTTTTGTTTTTTGTTGACAAGACAGATATAGCCAATGCATTTCGCTCATCACGTATTCAAATAATTTCAATTTCCAGCCATATTATCTCTGGCTGTGAGTGATAGCTGGCCGTAAATGATGTCCGCGAGAATCCCTTTGATGTGCGAAAAAACTGACTCTGGTGGCAGCGGGCTGGAGACATATGACACACACGGAGGGTTCTGAAAAACAGACTTATTAGCGAGTCTGACGCAATCGTCTGGACCTGGCTTTAGTAGAGACCAGAATTTAAGACAAAAACTGGTTCTCAGATGCTCACTAATAACTACGATTAGAATTCTCAGATTGTCACTTAAACAAACGAAATAAGTAAAACTCATTCAGAATTACAACCTCGGTGTCTTTTCACAGAAGGGTAACACTTCTGGACTGCAGGAGACATTATAGATAGCCCAAGGGCACTTTTGTGAGCTAGCTACTCCTGGATGGTGAACAGGAAGCATTTGAATTAGCTTATCGCTTATTTTATGAATTATGGTATATAGTTTTGAATTCACTTTAAAGCAGAAACACCCAATTTTGCTCCCTAAGAACTTTAAAATCACAGAATTAGTAATCAAAAATAAACCCGAAAAAATGTTTCTTGGAGGTGTTTCCACAACTCTCTTAAAATTACCGACCGTTTCTAGATAGCTAAAGGGAGACAGCTCATTAAAAAACTGTTACACAAATGTCTAATATGACGTAAATATTCTACTCAACCTGCTACACAGATTTCTGTACCTTTGCCGAAGGGACAAATTTCTGAAATGCCTTCTGTTTCTTCTTGTGGCGTTGATTTCGTTGGGCTCATACATGTAAAAAGACATCTACTTCACCTGTTAAAGCATATGTATGTTTATTCACTTGCGCAATAACAAGAGCGTTGCACTTCGAATGGATTTTGGACTTGAGTACTGAAAAGTTTCTATTAGGTATGCGCAATTTTATTTCAAGAATAAGCAATATTCATACTATCTATTTTGACAACACTAAGACTTTCAAATGTGCAAACAAGGAGTTCCTTCTTTTTTCCATCTTAATTAAAAATCCTGTTGTACAGAATTTCATTACAAATAAAAGGATCAAATGGAAGTACACTGTTGAACGGGCATCTTGGTGGGGTGTATTTTACGAAATATTATTCAAATCTGTGAGGGAATGTCATAGAAAGGTACTTGAAAAAACATTGTGCAACTTTGAAGAACTTCTTAGGATTCTAGCTGAAGTGGAACTTCAAATCAAAGACCCATCGTGTATGTTTATTTGGAGTTAGAATCTTTAACACCCGTTCATTTTTTACACTACGAAGTAATAATATTGATTTCCCCACTAATTTTTCTGAAACATCTAATCGATCTGCTTTGATTAAAAGAAAGCTTTTCCAAGATGCAACTACTGTAACGTATATAAAAATTATGCGATTTAAAAATTGTACTTGTAAACTGTAACTACAGTTGTATTTGTTAGATTTAAAAATTGCATAAAAGCTCTCTTCAGCCAGTGCTCATTGAGAAATACAGGTCAATACTGTGGTTCGTGAAGGAAACCAAAAATCAAAACATCTTCGGGACCTTGGAGGACCTGGAGGCTCTAGTCAGAAGAGATGATCACATCAAATCCTGTTTAGTCAAGACCACTGCTTGTGTCCCGAGATGACCTGTTTAGTTGTATCCTTTAGAAGTTAACGATACAATTCAATTTTTTTTTCTTTTTAATTTCTCTATTTTCTTACTTTCCTTTTAAAGATACAAATTTAATCGTAAATTATCTTGAACTTTATGTATTGGTTTTTGTTGGAATATTGTTTCTGTACTATTTAGTATTAATTAATGCTCTTCTCTTTTAAACTGTATATAATCATTGAAAAAAATATTGAAATATTGCTCGAACAAGATATGATGAACGTCACCGTTCATGGTAGGCAGATTGTGGAAAAAGCAACTACAAAGAGCGCCTCAAGTTATGAGATAGAGGGAGCCATCATCTCTAACTGCACCTTATTGTTGAAACTCAAACGAATGGAATTGATATACTTAGCTGTTGTTCTACCTAAAACTCTATATGTTATTAAAGCTTTTATTTAAATTATGTTAAACGGTATAGTTGGATTTGTTTACCGATATGAAATGATGAACCGCCATCTGATTCCCGTTCAATAATTCATGAAACCTTTTAGAAATTTTGACTACATAATTTGTATTAAGTTCAATATTGAAGTTTCTGTGAATGATTTCCCTCCGTGCAAACCAAGGTGCGTCTGTGATCATTTAGATTTGTAAGTGAAGTTGAGACTAATATAGTACACCCATATAGGAGGATAGGTCTGATGATTTATTTGTAGAGCAGAAACTTGTACTTAGTAACTAGCCTGCTATTTCGAAAAATTAAATTCTTGAGTTTAACACTCGCATCGGTCACTTTCGTAATGGTGTTTTTAATGTGGTCATTAAAAGATAATTTTGGATTTAATAATAACCCTAGGTACTTGTATTGTATACCATCGTTGAATTATGTAGAATCAATATTCTGAAATTTAAAAATATTCAAGAGGTTGACACACATTCGTAAATCAAAGGAAATACATACATTTTATAAGCATCATACTTATCTATCATACTATATCTGCATACTAATTACAGATTAATATACAGTGGGAACAATATATTATAAAGTGGATGAATCTACTGAAGATACTGTTCAAATTTTTCCCAATTGTTGGCAATGCACAACTGAATGCGTAACAGTATTGAGTCGTGGACACACCTGAGCATAGCAGGTTAACTATGCAACAATTAAAACTGATACGCTGCTTCTAGTCTTCCAGAAATTTGCTTAATCACAAAGTAAAGATGAAGTGGATCTAGTCCATCAAATGGAACTAATAAACAGCCCATAATATTTTAACAGTTTATTCAATTCTTCATTTACAAGATGTCGATTCTACATAATTCGACGATGATCTACAACTTTCTAACTGACATTTTTTTTGTCTACTTTACTTCATTTCGCAATTAGATTTCCAAACTTCCGTGTTTCGTCACTGGGAAGGGACTGCAACGATATTGAGTATATGGAACATGTCTAGTTTGCTGCAGATGCATCCATCGTTAATGGACAGGAAACTTCCCTTTTGCCGTAAAAGGAGCGATGTACCCCCTGTTTTAATTAATTACACAACCGACAGTTCAATGAAGGTCGAAAAAGTTCCGAACATTGAAATTAAATATCTCTGTCAAATTTTGTCACACAGAAGTGAAACTTTTTGTATTTGTTAGGATCAATGTAAATTTTTGCTAAATATAACTATAGAAAACGTGGAATTATAAAATAAATAGATATCCAATTATGATCCCTTGTTTGTGCACTTTTTTGCTGAGTAAATGACAGCCTTATGTGGCCTGTCATTGATTTGATACATCATTTTTCATTGGGTATTGTCGGGTTAATGAGATTTAATTACCATGCTGAATATGCAGGTTATCGATTTTTCTGGCATGTTGACTCTATGGATGTTAGAGCTAATGAGAAGAAAAGACCTTCTTGGATCCTTTTCGAAATACATTCTCCGCTCTCGCCCGTTTTGAACGCGCAAACTTCGGATACTGATAAGATGTACTGAATTAATAAGACTCTAAAATGAGAAGTAAGTTCAATAAGAACATCTAGCCGCAGTGAGGTCTATTGTGAACAAATCCGATGAGTAGAAGGAAACCAACTTGGCACACAATTGGAAATTTCGAGGAATCGATAACAGGATAAGCATGCTTGGTTCTTGCCCTTCGACGAATTGTTTAATTCATAAATCTAATGTTGAAGCTCTACCTAAGCAAAATGTTAATTCTTTAACTACAAATGATAATATTAATGACGAATTTAAATATTCTAACAAACGCCACGAATCCGCTTTTAAACCGTAGGTCCTGGTCTAATATGATTGTAGAGTGTTGTTCTGACAACCCTATCCCATAAAAAGAAAACATCTCATGTTTCGGAACCTGCCAGTAGGCAGATGGTCTTAGCCTATCATAGGGCTGTTGCGCATTGAAGAAGAATCAAACAGCAGTTAAAGCTAATAGACAAATTTCGAATAAGGACGATAATGCTTTTCCAAGATTTAGCGTGAATGGAGGTCGTTAGTTTCATCTCTTCTCCTAGATTGGACATAGGGAGATGATTTTCGGAGAAAAAAAGTCGCCGATACAGGAGATTTTGGCACAGCCGCCACGTATGCACTTATACGTTTGCACAATCTAGTCCGATTTTTCAAACTTCCTAGTGCTTACATGACAAAAGGTCCTATTACCTGCACAGTTACTAGTGAGAAATATCGGCAAATGCTTGCAACTTTTATCATTCCTGAATTGCAGCAAAGACAGGACAAGCTTGGCAATTTTAATACAAGATGGAGCATGACCACATATTCTTCATTCAGTACAGAAGCTTTTATGGTTGTACTTTGGTAATGAAAACGTTAGCAGCAAATGTTTTCTGAAGGAATAGCCAACCCATTTTCCAGACATCACTGCATGTGACTTTTGGCTGTGGGGTATGCTGGTAGCATTACAAACCAGAGATTATTGCATGTAAACCTGAGGATTCAAATATTGACATAAAAGTTCATTTTCCGTAAGTTTCATAATGTCATTTATTTCTGCAAGTGCATTTTTTTCATTCTAACATTATAATGAAACTTGACATAATTTTCGTTTTCTGTGCATTCATTATATTATTGACTTTTTTTTTCGTTTCCAACAGCTCCCAAATCAAGTATGTACTAGGAAATTTGAAAAATCTACCTAACGTTGCTAACATTTCATAGTACGTAAGTGACAGCAGCACCAAAATCTCCCCCCCTTATGGGGACTTTTGATACTTTCTTTTTGGAAAATATTTCCCCATATCTTCCACAGTCTGTATATAAATTTGGTTTCATTCTGTTCTTTAGTTTTAGCTGCAGATGCTTCCAAATAGGAAAAGATATTTTATGGCCACCTGGTATATTATAATCAGATGCTGAGTAAATACATTTCCCAATAAAAAATAATTTTTTGAGAAAGTTAAAAAATTGGGCTTTTAATTTTTACAATAAATCGTGTTCCGTTTTGCTCCATGAACGTCAATATAAATTAGAATGAAATAAAATCGCATTAAAACAGTACAAAGATAAAAATTAATTTGAATGTAAGATATTTATTTTAAAAAAAGGCAATACTGTATATATTTTTTAACAATTTGAGATAAACCTTGAAGAATCCTGTTAGACTTTAAAAGACTATAAATAATTTTATAATATAGCACTATAAATAATTTTATGTTATGATCAACATATAATTTAAAAAAAAAATACTCTGTTGTTTAATAGATATTGATTACTTTAGAAATTTTTGAGACATTCATTTAATTTTAACATCCTTACGTGTTTTATCAGAAATCTTTAATCAAACAAATCAAATTATGATAGAGAAATTATGTAGAATGACATATTATTGGATTTAATTCATAATTTAATATTAAAATTTTAATTTGATTTCTTATTATGCTTTCTTATTAGCATAATTATATTGCATAATAAATTTAGCACACAAAAAATTACACTTGCTATTTTTCCATTGTTTACTAGATAAGCATATTCTGAGTTTATTTGGCCATACAGAGTAATAGATTAGTAAAAGAATCATAAATAATACACGAAATATACAGATACAAGTAAAATTCAATATCATAAATAGACAACTACAAATAAATCTAAGTATATGTACAAAGAGAATAAAGACTGTATTTAAGGGATGGGTCCTCTTTCAGGAATTGTTGGAGTGCTGGCAGAGGAAGCAACACCCCTTCTATCAGGTGCACGTACAGCATCATCAAAATTGTACAAACTAGTACTTCGAGGTGTACCCATACGAGACTAAATATATAAAAAAAATTAATCAAAAACAAGCAATATATTTTACATAATTGTATAGTTAAAATCAATCATCTAAATACAGAAATTGTATCTGGCCCTACCCGAACATTTGTATAAGCAGATCCCATTCTTTCCTCAAATGAACGAAAAGTTGAAGAGTTCCTAAAATATCAGCATCATTTTAATAAAATCAGACAGGTTCTATTACATTTTGATTTTGTAAGCAATTTAATATTAATGAAATAAAGTAAGATACTTTATATGGATTATTTTTTAAAATTAAAGGCAAATGAATAATGGGAGAAAAAAAGCCAAACCAATATTTTCATGACTATTTTAGAAACTAGCAAAAAAATTAATATTGCTATTTTTATTTATCATAAAGCAATATGAATTATTAACAAATTAAAATTCAAGGGCATATGCTAATAACACAATTTCTTCTAAAATTATATTATTTTCATCAGAAAAAACTATAATTCATTTACCTTTTCATTTACTAAGGATATTTTTACTAGAAAATTAGGTGTGCTTTTTAATTTTCAAATTAATGTTTTAATTAGTATTTTTCTCAAAAGTCTTACTTTACTTCTCCTAACTTTTTGCTCATGCTGGCACCCAATGAACCCAGTACAGATGTTGTTCTTTCAGCAGCTGTTTTAACAGTTTGACTGGTTTTCTGATAACTAGTTAACAAAGAAAATACTTTAATTAAAAGATATATACACTTATAAAATTCTAGATAATAAATTTTTGTTTGTTGTCTTTATTTTTAAACAGTTATTTTTACATACATCACTAAAATAATTGCATTATGAAGATAACAGAAGAAAGGATTGGTGAATTAAAGGCAAAAATTAATTAATTTTTTTAATTGAAAAGTTGAATTGTCCATGTACATCAGCAACGCACAGATAATCTGTTAGTAAGCTATTGCTTTTACTGACCTCTATCTCACCAAAGGTCATTTTAACAAATCACATAATAGGCACTTGTTTTAAAAAAAGTTTACATTTTCATAAAAGAGCAGAATATGAAACATTTTTGCCTAATTCAATAAAAAGTGAAAATTTAATTTATTAGATATCTACAATTTTTAATTTATTAAAAACTAGGGAATATGAATCTTTGTCAATAAGGATCAATATTTAGACTTGGCAGAGGATATCTATTAAATTGACCATTTCTGTCTTCTGTTCTCCTTTCTACTATTCATCAACCATTAGTAACTATTTGTTTCAAAGAATTCATTACTCATTTTATGAAACTGCTAAAATACATGTTAAAAAGAATACATGCATAGTGAATACAAGCCACAGAATCATCCATTGGATGTGTTCATTATTGGTTTGGTTAATCCTTATATATTAATAAATATTTTGAATGAATGAGAATTTTAAAGTTTCTAAATATAATTTTTTTTCAGATTTTCAAAAAAAGTAGAATCATTGTTCCGTTTATCAAACTATTTGCCTTTTAATTGAAAGTGAATAAAATTGAGTACAACTTGAACTCAATCAAGATGTAAAATAATGAAAATTGGCAAAATAAATTTAATGATGACATTTTAATAAACTTTACATAAAAAATAATTATAGACATGAATTAATATAAAAACTTTTTCACTCTTGAATGCTAACAAATAAAAAATAGAAACTGCATAACTAATGAGAATTTTGAAATAGGGTTGAGATCAGATATTACAAAAATCAAATAAAATATTTAAAGAATGATAAATCAATGCAAAGTCATACATCAATTTGAAATCTTCAGTTACTTATTATATTATATTACTTTCACATTGTATTATTTAATTTTTATATATGTATAAAAGAACAGTGGTATATTGATTTCAAATTTTCATTTTTACAGTTTTTTTTTTTTTTTTTCCCGGTGCTTTACAATAAGTCTCAGCAAGTATACATGTCTGCTGGTCTTCGGAAGTCTGTACATCCCAGGCGGTAAAGGCAAAGAAGTTGGACTTCTGAAGTAAACTACAGAAATGTTTCCCTTATCATGGTTACATAATAGATTTCAAGAATACATACAAATTATGAGGAAAAAAAAAAATTAAACAATATATGTGATGAAAAACGATAATTTATGATGACAAAGTGCTCATCAAAAAAAAAAAAAAAGAAGAGAAAAATTAATTAAGGATAATGATTTCTAATTCAATCCTTTGCACAATGCTTATGAAAAATGTTTTGAAAGGGCAAAAGAAGTTTCAATGAGTATTGCTAATGTTGGCACGTACTTTTGAGAGGATGAAAAGGGTGAAGCTATTAAGAATGTTGAAAAACGATAGAGGAAAAAAAAAAGGCTACTATAGAAGTCCAAAGTCTACAGGTAACCTTCAAAAATAAATGAAAAGACAAAAAGCAGTCAAAACAGATAAAGGGAAACATATTTTGAATTAACTGTTAAGTACAACAGACAATTGTTAAGCAGGTGTACTTAACATATGCAGTGATATTTGATGTTGAGAGGTAGCTAACTCGGAGATCATGTGGCACTGAATCTGCACTTTCCCCAAACTTTCCTGCAACTCAGAGAAATTGCTTATTGATAATGCCCTACCACTGTATACTTGTTGTACCATAATCCATATTTTACTAGAGGCTTCCATGACTTAATCTTAACTTTCTGATTAAGTCATTTGTGTACTGCATCATTTGTACAACTTTAAATGAAACACACCAATAGTAGACAAAACAATGAACACCAGTCATCCAATAAGTTTACATGAAAACATTTCCAATGCCATGTTTTAACACATATCAAATTTAATGAATAACATCAATTTTTGTATTTGCATAACATAGGTAAAAATTGAAACTCTGTCCGGGATCTTTTCTACTAAAAGTTAACAATTACTGGCTTATACACATTTTAATTTTTTTTCAAAAGTATTACATTTTATACAAAAATTACAACTAAGAAATTTCACATAATAAACAATAGTATTGATTTCTTGAAATAATTTCTAAAAATGGTTTTATGGTCAATTCCTGCAATAAAAATATTTAAAAAAATTAAAAAACCAAACATTTATTCAATTTATATTACTTAATATTAAGATAATTAAAAAATAAATCCTATTAACACAAATAGTATTTAGCATAATAGATTTGTTTTATAACATTAAAAAAGGACATTTTTTTCAACATAATTTTTGTTTTAAATAACTTTCTGAAAAATAAGTGGAAGTTTTGGCATTAGTACAGCATTTTTTAATAAAAAAGCAATTACTTAGAGAACATACAGAGATTAAATTATACAATGAAGACTGTATGCACTTTTCTACCAAAAATTCACTCCATAAAACAAAAATATATCAAATCTACACAAGCAACTAATACAACCATGCAATGCAATTCAGTATTTTATTACCACTATATAACTACAAATTGCATAACAAGCTAAATATTTTACTAGTTCTATCACTTTACATGCAAAGTCATTTATAAAAGACTGGCTGAATAAAGGAATTTTGAAAATGAATCCAAAATTCATAAATGCAAGTACAATGAAGACTTATTAAACACTATTATTTATATAAACTATTCAAAGTATTTATAATTATTTTACATGAAAAGTTTACAAAGCAAAACAAAAGAGTAACTACATAAATTAAAAAAAAAATTGATGTAATTAAAAATGCATTTAAGTTAATAAGACTAAAAAAAAAAATACTTAAAGTGTAAGATTTAGAAAATGCAATAAAGAAAAGATCTGAAAGAATATTAAGACCCACTTTTAATAATCAATTTATAATATTTTAAAGAACAAATTAATGGTTATCATTTATAAACATTCTAGGCATTTAAAATACATATAAAAACTCTTCTTTACAATTACAGCCCATATTAAGCTATTTTAAACATTTATTTAAGTAAATTTTTTTCCCATCCATAAAAAAAAAAAATAATAATAATAAATAAATAGAGGATATTCAATAACTAGTGTTAAATATGCGGCTTTTACCAATATTTAAGTTACCGGAAGTCAAATATAACTAAAATACATTCATAGTGTGGTTATCATCATAATACTTATTTATAAAAGTATATAAAATTTTTGAATAAACAATAATGAAATTGTAACTGAAACATACAGAAAATTTGTATAAATTTAAATGAATTTCAAACTCCTTTACAAAGCCAGTCAGCACTTGTGAATTAATTCACACAAAAACCTAACTATTATAAATACTGGTTTAAGAACATACGCTATGGAGTTAAATATTCCAGGAAAGCTTTAAGAGAAAAATATTTTACATTTTAAATATATGTGAAATACTGTCATAACTTCATTCATGTTTTATAAAACATATTTAACTTTGAATATAAATATCGTATAAAGATCTAGAAAATGAATTCCAATTTTGAAACACATACAATTTGATATATTTTTATGATTAACAGCTCATTTTAAAAATTAACCAAAACTCATACATCGAACTTTTTAAAGACACAAAAATTCTTATAATATGTTTGAAGTTTTAAACAAGTTAATTAAAATTTTAAGTTTATTAAATAATTTGTTACTAAAATATTCTTTATTTTAAAATATCATATAATTAATTTATCAAAAATTTGGGAAAACTATTAAAATATCAACTAATGTTAAATACTAATAAAATAAGATGAAATAATTTATGTTGCTAAATTTAATAATATACATCATATGTCCTACATCTTTTTAAATAAATACTTTCCACTGAAGTATTTGTTAAAATTGATAATATGCTAAAAGTTTTATTTAATGTTTTATTCACATTTTAATACATGACAAACTCTCCAATTAAAAATTTCCTATATATTTATTAACTGACAAAAATAATTATATAAGGCACTTATTAATTACTGTAGTTTCTTGTCAACACCTTAAAGCTATAACCATCAGTCATAGGCTATAACCATTAGTAATTTTTTTCAAAGTTATTAATAAGTATCTATAGTATTAAAAACTGTCAGCATTTGTACATCTACCTATCTCCACCAAAACCAAAGCAAGTTCAAAATAGTAAAGCAAGCATATTAAAAGGCTGATCCAAAGAAGGATTGCCCATTTAGATTTGAAACTTTTAATACATTACTTAAATATATAAAAAATTAAAAATTTATATAAAGATTATAATTTTGTTTTCTCAACTGTGGACATATAAATGAATATTACTCTATTTATATTCTCTTCTATTAATGAAATGAAAATTTTAAGAACTGAAGTGGAAAAATTATCTTTCAAATAGAAACATCCAGCACCGTTTACCAATTTTTCAGCTTCCAAACAATGAGTTTAGAATACTAAAGTATTTATTTAACACACCAAAAAAAAATTATTTTATGAAAGTTTCTTTTAAGTGATAATTTTTATAATTGAGAAAAAATGATGAATTTTAAAATTCTGGCACATTTATGATACATTTTTTTTACCACTCTAATAATAACATTCAGTTTTTAAACAGTGCTATTTTGGTAAAAATATATTTATCTTAATCTTTATATTACCTTATCTAAAAATATATTTATCTTTATATTAATTATATAAAATATTTTGCAAGAATAATTTTGCGTGATTTTATTATGTAATGAACAATTTTCAGTTTCTCAGCTGCAGTACCAGCAAAATTTATGAAATTTGAAAAATTGGGAGGGGAAGAATTAGCACCTTTTGAAATTTACTAATTGAAAAAAATCCAATAGAAAACGAACCCGAAGGTAAAGGTCTAATTTCAGTATATTTTCAGTACAAAATATCTCAAATTTAAATTGTATTACTTCTTCCTTATGAATTAGTCATTATTTCAAAAAATTTTCCTACCTACAAAGTACCCCCAATTTACTTTCTTAACAAAGCATTTTGCACCAAGAGAATATTATATTATTTGCTAATATACTTTTAAAGTAGAACAGTTTTTCAAAAATTAATTTATTTTAAAAAACTTGTTAGATATTGGATGGCCATTTAGCTAATCTGGTATAATCAGAGGAGAACTTGCACTTATTCACTTGTTTAACTTGGCATGCAATGATTCGATGAAATGCTTTTTTTTTTACATAATAGAGATCTTCAATAAGCAAAAACATTCAATTTCAGGATGAGATAATATATAAATATATATATCGCAATATGAAAGTAATATATATATCAAAGAATGAAAATTGAAGAAAAGATATATACATACAAAAATTCTGATAAGAAAACAACCTTAATCTCCGGAAAGCAAAAATTAATTTCAATTACTGCAATTTTCTGCCTGTAATCCATTGATTTTATGTTAAAAGAAGAATTTTTCATTACGAGTCACTTTATTTAAATGTACAATCTGTAAATTACAGGCAAAAATTTACAATACTATAATTTCTTTAAATAGTTTTAATACTTATCCAATAAGCTTAAAAACATTTTGAATATTAAAATAAAAAAGACTTACATTGGTGCACTGGTGATGGCACTGTTCCATTCAACAATTCGTCCTCCAACTTCTTTCATGCTATTAAGAAAAAAAGAAAATTAAATGCCAGTCATATATTTAATATCATTTTACATATGCAGGATTAAAATTTTAAAGTTTTTGAAAGAATAATTTCATAAGAATTCTGTGGGTAGAATGTGATGAAATCAATACACAGACAGAGAATGCATATGTGAATAAATATGGATAGTGTCCCAACCATCCTTCTATTGAGAATGGAGGCAGGTAAACAACAATGGCCAATCATGTTCCAGAAATGCTTCATTGGAGAGATATCATGACATATTATAGACCAAGGAAGAAATTCGAGCTGCTGCAAAGGTTTGTCTACTGATGAATGTGTGATCTTGCATAGTCCTGCTGGAAAATATAATTTTGCAACTACCGAATGTAAGGTAGCACAACTGACTGCAGCAATCATCAACGCATTGTAGCATTAATATGCCTCTGATTCATACTGGGGTATCATGTCTGATGACACCCCAAAATTATGCCACATTTATGAGCCATATGTCATTTAACAATAGTGGTCGATTGGCTCCATCTGCCTGACACCTCCAGACACTGACCGGCGATTATAATCAAACAAACAGAACCAATTTTTGACAACTGAACACCACATTGTGCCATTCAGTTATCAAAATGGGTTGTTCAGACACAATAGTAATATTTAACATCAATCGGTTGGAATCAATGGCAGTTTCAAAGCCACTCTCAGCTTATCATTGTGAAACTGTTCTCCCAGATATTGGAACACCAGAAGTTCCCTGCACATTCTGCAGTATATCTAGAGCAGTTAATTGTGGGGCTGCCACAGCTTCTCTACAAATGTGTTGATCCATGCATTCTGTTGCATGTCTAGGTGGAGTTGATCTATCGCGACAATTAACATTTTGTTCATCGGAAAAATCTGGTCCAAATTCTATGCCTAGTGGACTCATTAATGTGCATTTCAGCAGCAATACAAGGGTTAAATCAGCCAGACATTCGTAAGCCTACAATTTGACCTCTCATAAAATCACTAAAACGCAAGCAAATTGAAACATTTCTTCATTAGGAGAATCAAAACTATCTAAAATTTGTGCCATTTCTATCAAAACTGAGGACATGACAAGACTTTAAAAACACAAATGCAATTCTACTCATTAATTTTCACCTGAGAATATATACTGCCTACACAGCTTCAGAATTTTAAATTCCTGTTAATGGCAGATGATAAAATATATTTAATATCTGTAAGAAATACGAATACTTGTTTTTATCCAATTAAGATGTATAATTACAATAAATGTAAAGAGTAATGTAAACTAATTAGAGTAAATGTAAATAATTTTTCTTTTTGCACATCAATGCTCAAAAGACTTTCAATGTAGTCTTCTTTTATATGGCTTTTCAATTTTTTGGTATTTATAATTGAAGCAATTTTCAAAGGAATATATAAATATATTTTAATGAAACATTAAATATTTATTTTCATGAATTAATTTGTAGTCTTTAACAATGGCAAATAGTAGGAAAAAATAATGGTTATATTTTGGAAAAACTACATATCAAAAGGCGATCAATGTGATGGCACAGAAAATATTACATAATATTAATATGTTAGATTTCAAATCAGCAGCAATTTAATTGTGTTGACCAAATTACTTTTATTTACTATGTAATAATGTTATTTCAATTCCTCAAATAAAATAAATAGAACTAATTACAAAGAAATATAATTACATAATGATACTTTGTTTATGAGGCTTCATGAATCGCATTTCGATTTGTGGAACCAGCCGAAAATATGTCCAGTCATAACAGCCAACACTGTGCAATTTTTTTTTTTTTATTGTATTATCATATGTTGCTGTCAAAGAGTGTATGGATTTATCTATTATCAGTATCTGTTCCACGCTGAGTAATTTTCCAGTGTGACAAAGTTTACAAGTTACATCATAAAATCTATAATTGTTTTCTTTAAAAACAATTACTATGTTACACTTTTTACAAATAAATACAAAGAACAGCAATTTCAAAATACTGTGTAAAAAAATGCAAAAACTTATTCTAGTTATTAACATTAAATATTTAAATATAATTATTCTGAATTATATGTATTTATATTGATTATAATCAAATTTAATTTGTAATTTTTTTTTTATATACATTTGAAAAAGAATGTTAAAATGATTTTTTTGAGAATTAAATTTTTGATGAGAACAGATTCCATAAAATATTTTAATATTAGAGGTTCTGTGAATTCACAAAATTTGAAGGCTGCTGTTTTTAGATTAATCATAGTTTTAATAAACATAGTTCTCTTAGTTTTTATTTAAAAAAATTAATTTGCATTTTACATATTTAGAGTCTAATCCTTTTTTTATACTATTATTTAGTTTCATACTAATATGTATAACACATAATTTTTAGGACTATGTTATACTTTATAGGACAATGTTATACTAATTACCAGTATTCCTTCACTAAAAAATAGTCTCACTTTCTTTGAAAAGTAACTACTTACGCTGGAGTCTCTTGAATATTTCTTAGACTTTGCTCAACATCTTCTTTTAATTCTTTCCATGGAGTAATGCCAAGTTTCCTCTTCAGATCTTGGGCATATTTTACTTTTGCAGTAAGAACTTGTCTCAGAGTATTAATTTCCTCTTCAGTCTAAATGAAAATGAAGATAAAGAGATATATGTCTTATTTTTTGAAGGGTAAATTAGGGTTAAATTTCTACTATTTTTCCTAAGTAAAAAAAAACATTATTTTCAAACCGAAATTTGAATTTTCACTTCATACTAGAGCCCTGCACACATTAGTAACTGCCAATAACATTTACAAAACAATGAGACTTTAATGCATGAGAAAGTAAAAAATTAATGAATAAGAATTATTGCTCCTGCCAATTCAAATACGTAATAATATTTGTAAGGGCATGAAAGTATGGCATTGCTGCCAATTGTTTAGTCTCATCACTGTAGGGTGACTAAATTATTAAAAAAAAAAAAAAAAATGAATAAGAAATTTTAAAGATTACAATTTTTTTTTTTTTTTTTTGATAAATGAAGGTATAATGAAGAAAAATGTTCATTATTTTTGGTGTTATTTACCAAATAATTAATTATATTATTTTGATTTCCACCTTTATTTACAATAATGAAAAAGGTTATAACCCTTGCAATTAAAAAAACAGATATTAAACAGAGACAAAAGAATATGGGTCAGAGTAAGCATTCAAATAGGACAAGAAATTATAGAAAAGTGTGTAAAACATACGAGATGCGATCTTCAGTCATTTGAAACAATTGAGATAATTTTATGGAGTTGGTGCAAAGCTAAAAATTTTGACATTTTGACCACTTACAGACAAAATTAAGACCCAAGTTAAAATATTCTTTATTGTATAGGTTTCTATTTAATAAACCATGAAATTGATATTCATACTTATTCCTTAATACTTATGATTTAGGATGGGGTGCAACAACAATCAACATCTAATTCCAAAAATTTAAAAATACTTTCATAAATTTATTTCTTCTGAAACTTGATAAAGTAAAAAAAAAAAAAACATGTTTTTTAAATATTTAAATAGATATCTTATTACATGAGTGTACTTTCTTCATGTTTGTATTTATAAAATGTAACATATACATAAAAACAGAATTGACCTGTTCCTTGCACACAAGATACAATAAAAATTTCATGCATTAAAATAATTTTCATATTCTCAATATTTAACAATAATCATTTTCCTCCATATGAGAAACTTTCATAGCCTAACACTTCTATAGTACAGCTTTGCTTTATCATCTCTCAAAATCTACTACAAGCAAAACATGTTGAGAAAATGCACATGTAATTTGACATTATTTATTATTTTTTTTTTTTCAAATAATATTTTTTTTATTAAACAATTTTAGGCACGTAAATAAATCTTTGGTTTTATAATTACTTTTTTTTTTTTATCTAATTGAATGCTTCAAAAAAATTATTGTACTGAACGATTTTCATATTGATACTAAATTTAGAATAAATTTTCTTTACACAATTATTTTACACAATCACTCAAAAAATTTTTTTTTTGTCCTAGAATTATGAATACCAATTACTTGCCACAACTATACTCATCCTACAAGTATGCAGGAAAAAATCATTGTACTTACCACTGTATAATTGGACCACCCGATTATGTGGAATCTTAAACATCTAGTTTAAAAGTGAAAATGGATGAATCTAATATTTGTTAGAAATGCTAGTCAGATATGCTGTGCAAAAAAAGAATTTTAAAAGAATAAAGGTCAATAGTTTTTATGAAATTTTTTTCAATTAATTTTTCTTTTGATATTATGAAATTTAAAATTTTAATGATTAAATTTTTTTGTAATTAAAACCCCTTTGAAAATATCCTTTCCTACTATGCTGCTCCATTCGAATATGTATGACTTAGCCAGTTGTGAATTTTCCACACAATCAGTGGTTGAACTGTACTTGAGCATTCATATTTGTAATCGGACAGCTCTGTATTACACATGAAGGATTCTACTTAGCACATATAGGTTTGAGGTTAAATCAGTTTTGCACAATATATATATTTTTTTTTTAATCAAATTAGCTTTTTTTTAAAATTAACCATAATGCAGCAATTCTTAAATTTTTAACCTTTACACCCCCTTCTCCCCCAACAAGGTGAAGTATTATCCTGCTTACTAAACCTTTTTTTCAACATTAAATACAGAGAAAGGAATGAGGAGTGGGTGTAAAAATCCGATTCCGACTCTTTTATAAAAATAATATTTATTTCTCCAAAATCCTAGGAGTTACTCTTAAAATTATATATTAAGGTGTCAATTGTATTCTTAAATAATAAAACCAGTAGCAAAAGATAGTTGCTGGTTTAGCAGCGAACCAAGTAAAGGTATGGAAAGACTTTTCTCAGCACTGAGGGTTCTAGACAGCTGTCTTGGATCAACAATTAAAGAGATCTTATGAAGGCTATTCTATTATTAAGAACAAAAAAATATTTAATGGATTACAAATATAGCATCTTTGTGCTTAAAATGTAAAATTTTCTTTGCTTGTCTTAAGATATATAATAATTTAGTACTGTTATTTTTATACAAGCTATGTATTTTTTAAAGCAAATTTATAATACAAGATGTCTTAAGTGAGTACAAATACTACACCTTTGAAGTTGTAAGAAATACTTTCTTAATGCAAAAACTGTTTTTAGAAATATGAAGTTAATAAAAGTCATTAAATTTATTACACAGATTCTTCTAAATCTATTAGTAAGAATCATAGTATACAAAATTAAGGAAAAGAGGTCAAGAATTAGAAGTTGTTATAAAAATTCAACTCTGGAGTCGGAAATATTTTGGCCAATTCCCCACACCTGATTAAATATCATAGTAACTTGGATGTATCATTAAGTTTATCTTATATTAGCAATAATAGTATCATAGTGTTTTATTCAAGATAAAAGTAATCAATTTATTTGTGCAAAAAAAAAAAAAAAAAAAAAAAATTGCCATTAAAATGAAATAATTTATAACAAATAATTAATTTTTTACTTAATGAATCAATTATTTAAAAGTTATAATGTTGAAGTTAATTCTCCAATTGATTGAAAACAAATTAATTTTCTTAAGCCGTATCCATCTTGGTCATGTTCCACAGTCAGAATCATTGCTACAATGCACATTTTTTTTTCTTGTGCTATTCTTAATATATAATTGATTGAGAATATTTTTGAACAAATATACTCGTATGTTGGTCCTATAAATATTATTTTTATATGGCCGTTGATTTTAAAATGTTTCCATATCTGAGTATTTTTCATAAAATTTGTCTTTTTCTTTTTATTTATGAAATCTCAAGAATATTTTTTTAACAACTAATCATTTAGAGTATTCAGATTCTTCTTCTTATATCTTACAATTATACCTAAATAAAAGAAATTTCAAATTTATCAACTTGGAATCTATTTAAATTAATCTAAAAATTTTAATTAAAAATAAATAATTACAAGTTTTATTGCATTTAAAGATAAAAATTCACAAAATTCAAAACATAGACCTTTGCTAACTCGGATTTCCATTCCTCTTCAAGTTTTGCTTTCTGTTCAGGATCAGTGACACCTAGTTCATGAATTCCACTATCAGGAGTAGCATCAAAAGCCTTCTCTTCAGATGAGTCAAAGTAATTATCTGCATAAAAAGAAAAGCAATTCAATGAAAATAAATAAAAACTGTTAGATTTTAAAAATTAAATTACACTAATATTTTATTTGAATATTCTAAAGAAAACCCTAACTTAAAAATAATTTGAGATCATGCAAACTAAGAAGTACTAAAAAACAATTTTAATAATTCAATAAAGAAATATAAAGTACTTGAATACTATCAACCAAAGTTAATTAAGTCATTGTATACACTTATTTATGTAGAGAAATTTATAGATATAACGCATTTTAAATTAATTCTAAAAAGAATAAATACATATTTTTATTCAAAGTAAACTTAGCAATATAATAAATCGACACAAATAATTTAAGTATGTTATATTTAGAAAACGTCATTAACTTCTAAATACTACTTAACACTTGGCTTTACCAAATAAATTTCAATTCATAAAAATAATCCAAAAATTTTTGGTTATTTTTCACCACAAAAAAAAAAAAATGTATAAATAAAATAAAAATCGTGGAAAAGGTTCAGAAAACGATTAAAAATATATAATTTTTTTATGGAATAGCCACCAATCCATTCTGTCACAAATGCATCAAATCAAATATTTCTCATACCTGTAAGTTTAAATTAATGCAATTTTTAAAATTTTAGTCAGCTGAAATAAATAACTTAACAAAAATTATGTTAAAAAACGTTTGCATCTAAAACATTGAATCGTTTTGAAAGAAACTAACAAAAAATAATCTTAAGGCTTTTATATATGAAATAAATGAAGAGACAACAGGCTATGAATCGGATTTAACCAGCTCCATGGCTGAATCATAAATTGAACAAAAGGACGAGGATGGTGAGTAGGCAACAAGTAACGTTCGTCAATATGGTGCACCAGAAACTGAGTTTTGCGTGCAAATTGTAAAACGTTAAACTATCTGACGTTTGGAGATTAAATGGTAAACAAAGCAAACCATGTTCAAAGGCTGTGATGTGGAGATAATCTTGATACCGCGGAGGGCATTCAAGGGATAAAGGGCGCCGTGCAGGGGCTTCCTCCTCCTCCGAGTGCTCCATGGTCTCTATAATGAAACTGCTTCCCAAACGACCGATCGATCGCCAACCCCCTGACGTCAGACGATGCCGCATCACGACAAAACGGCTTCTGAAATACGCACAAAAATTTATTTACCCCAATGGAGATGTACAATACCCTTTGGTTAGATGGTAAAAAAAAATTTTTCACAGAGGTTTTATTCATAAAAATGCATTCGTGGAAATCAAATGCACAGTGAAGGAATAAAACACACGGTAACGACAGCACAGATTTCGATATTTCCAGATTGATCGCATTAAATTTTAACCCAGAAGATGAATTTAAAAGGTCATCCAGGTGTACGATTCTTCTTTAGCAATTTGAGCTTCCGAATTAGCGGTTATGAAACGGTTCTTTACATAGAGGTTTGTAACTAAAGGTCAATCAAGGGGAATTTTTTTTTTTTTTTTTTAAATGCAGGCAGCTTTTTATAAATTTCGCTATGGTTTACAATGATACACACTGATAATTTTAATTAGCAGGTAAGAGTACCCACGCACCGAGATTTAATCATGTTTAACAGGCATGAAAAATTAGCAATTCATGCAAATTTATTAAGTCATTTAAGGTAATTTTTAATTTATCTAATAAAGAAACATATATCACAAGAATTTAAGTATTGCGATGCTTCTACCTTATTTACGCAAGCGCCAGACATTATATGAATAAAGAAAATGAAAGAATATTTATATATAATTTTTGTTGCAGTACGCAGAATTCTCGGTATATTTATTTTATTTTAATAATATTTTTAAATAATAATCATAACATAATTCTGTACGTTCATACCTAAAAAGTACATTTTGTAACAATTATATTTGCTTCGAATGAATGAATATTAATTATTTGGGATTAATTAGGATTTAAAATTTGATATATATATATATATATATATTTATTGGAGAGGATTAAAATCGTGTATCTTAAATTAAAATATTTACCCAAAAAACAAATAACATCCACTTCACCTTTTCTTATCATTAAATAGATATATATCATCTATAGCATATCTGTAGCTTTCATATCTTATATTAGAAACGTATGAATAGCAAGGTTATATTTAGCTTGTATTAAAATATTTATAATGGATTACTATAATAGTCGAGTTTGGGTTGGTTTATCGTTCTACGATCATTTTGCGCACTCGAAGATTAAACAGACCAGGACCTACAGTTTAAAGTGGATTCGAATCCCTAACAAACACCAACGCCCCCTCCAGGATTCGAACCTGAAACCTGTGATCTATAATAGTCGAAATTAATCGATTTCACAGAACAGTCAAAATGACCAATAGAGATATTTAATTTTCTTTGCAAAAATTTTAATGTTGTCTATCATCAATAAAATAAATAGCATCTTTTTGAAAATCTGATATTCAGTTTAATACAAAAGCTTTTATTAATAATTTATTATTATTCATTGGCGCAACAGCCCCATAGTGGGGCAAGGCCGTCCGCCTACTGGCAGATTTCGAAACATGAGTTGATTTCTTTACAGTGTAGGGTTGTCAACCCTACGCCCAACGTTCTACAGTCATATTAGACCAAGACTTACGCTTTAAAGTGGATTCCGAACCGCTACAAACATTCATCTCCCCGCCGGGACTCAAACCCGAAACCTGTGGCACCGAGCGTCAGAGTACTAGTCACTCGGCTGTCAGGCCCTTTTTGTTATTCTTACTATGATATAATCGTAGAAAATGAGCATGTAACATGGCAGATGGAGCAAAAAAATCTTGACAACTGTTTATCATACGTCAAAACAATGTGAATCAATGTGATAATTATATATAAATCAATGTGATGTCAAGGGTCAGAAAATTCATCATCATGCATTAAGGGTTATATAAAACCCTTGCATGATGAATTTTCTAACCCTTGACATCACATTGATTTAATAAGCATTTGAGAATTTGAACCAATTTTTGTAATAAAAAAATCCCAGAAATGACCAGATGATTTATATTAATCAATTCCTTTATTATTAATCCACGTTCACAAATAAATATAGTTCCTAAGAAGCAGGTATATTTTCATGCATGATTTAGCACCAACCACAGCTACCTTGCTGCACACAATTTTAAAATGGGACTTGTTTTTAGCAAATCCATGAAATAATTATTGAATTATTAGAAGAAAAAAAAAAAAACATTTAATACCGATGGATAATGTTTTGACAGCCAACAAAATTAAGATTCTTGTTCTAGGGTAAAAACATTAATAAAAAAAACGTAGTTGCACTATCTTGACTCAGGTTTTCCCCTTACTAAAAGTTTTTATCTCCTTGTTTGAAATAAATTAGAAAACAATTAATAAAATATTTAAATAATTTAATTTTTTTGTCAAACGAGAACAAAATCTTAGACGAACTGGTTCAGCTGTCACGAGTGTCGTTCTTGCAGACTTGAGGTTGTAGGTTTAACCCTGACCTGTTCCTGTAGTCATCATTTTTATCAGCGGTTACCCTATCCCCTTGCAGACTTCTCTCTTTTTTTCTTAATTATTAAACAAATAATAATAAAATAAAAATATAGTTTTCAATTTAATTTTTAAATATTAATTTTGCTTTAATTTTTTAATTTCATTCCGTTTTAATTCTTTTTAAATTTTTTACTAACACTTTGGGGATTGTTCCATATCACTTTTCATGTTGTTTTTTGTGTATTTCCTTTTTTAATCACCATGAACTCTACTTGTAAGATAGGTTTGGTTTGCCACTCTAAGATAATTTTTTGTACACTTTGGGCCAATTAGACCGGGACCTACAATTTAACGTGGACTCCGGAACCATTCACAAACATCCATGCTATTTGTATGATAAGAGTTTAATGCCATTTCGGAACCAAGGTACTCCGTCAACCATCAATGCTTGCCTACTAGAACAAAATCACGTTTCATTTTCTATTTTTCATCAAAATCCAACTTTTTATTTTTACAGTAAAATTAAAAATTTGAATTAACAATTTTATTTTTACAGTAAAATTAACGTATGATGAGTACATATGTACGTAAAATGTACCAATTTCTGAACAAATTGCTAAGATAAAGCTGATCTTCAAACGATTTAAGATAAAGCTGATCTTTAAACGGTTCTTTCTATACTGTGGACCAAATATAGATAAACTAATCTCAATCGAAACCAATGAATACAATACACATAATATGCAATTTTAAAGTTAGTTTTTATTTATCCTGATAAAATATGAACTTGATGATAAAATTGAGCAACACAGGCAGTTTTCGATGCGTGATTATACTAATCTTCAGAAATGAAATTAATGGAAATTTCTAAATCCCTTTTCTCCCTATTAAATGGATTAATTTTCTATATAGGGTTTTCCTGTTTATTCCATGTGACACAAATATGCTTTAATTTTTTTTTTTTTTATTTATAAAAGACTTGAAATCGTGCTTTTCTCAATTTCTTAGAAACTAGCATATCAAATCACCCTTGATAAGAGGGCTAAAAATGAAATAAAGATAAAAAAAAAAACAAACAAAATGCAAAACAAAGATAAATTAATTAGAGGATAATATTTTTGATTTATGCACTTGATTTGCACTTATTTTATGATTTGATTCTGATGCAGTTTGATATTTTATCACCACCTTTTTAAAAATACAATAAACTCTATTTTTAATTATGACTGATTCATGTTGCTGATTCGTGGCCCAGTGATAAAGCTAGTTAGAAGAGGTCTCAGGCTTGAATTCGAATCCGTTGATGACGCCTGTTGCAGTCAACGAGGAAACTCAATAGAAACTGTGACAATGACTGTAAAACCGTCTCGCATTGATAATCAGACAACATAGTGGGAGTTTTCTCCTTTACGACACGCAAACACGGATAGTTGCCTCTAAAAGTAGGAGTGGGGAGTCGGTCAAAAAAATCCGATTCCTGATGCGGATTTTTTTTTATTTCAATTCCCGACTCTTTTTTATAATTTCATGGTACTATGATCTTTACTGGGGCCTGATGGCCGACTGACTAGCGTTCTGTGCCACATATTTCGGATTCGAGTCCCGGTGGTGTCATGGAAGATTGTAGCGGTTCGGAATCCACTTTAATCGTAGGTCTCGATCTAATATTACTGTAGGGCATAGGGCTGACAACCCTAACCCTCAAAAGAAAACTTCTCATGTTTCGAAATCTGCCAATAGGCAGACAGCCTTGGCTCACTATAGGGCAGTTGCGCCAATGATGATCTTAACTCATAGATTTGTGAAATAAATCCAACCACTTTTATTGAACTCATATTTGTTATGAAAGGGGGCCTGATGACCGAGTGGCTAGCGATTTAGCGCTAGGTATCGCAGGTTTTGGGTTCGAGTTCCCACGGTTCCATGGCTGTTTGTAGTGGTTCTGAATCCACTTTAAGCCGTAGGTCCCGGTCTTCTATGACCGTAGAGCGTCACGAAGCCCAATCAGACTTCTCATCCACATCATTCCCAAACTGTAAAGGGGCAACTCAGCTCTAGGCGCAGTGATGTAGTGTAGTAGTAGTAATAAAAAAACAAAATGAAAAAACTGTTTTTATAAAGTATTATTTACAAATTTAAAGGTGCGGTTTTGCACTCTACATTTGCTTACGAAAATACATATATCGTATAAAAATAACAATACCAAATTAACAGGAACCAAAGTATAATATAATAGCTGAAGACAAAACAAAAAGAAAACTGTACATTTTAAACATAAATAATACTATATTTGTAACACATTAAATCTTAATTTTTCATAATGATAGAATGGCTTATATAAGATCTTCTTAGTTAATCCAGGATAGATTTTTATAAAACTCAGTGCTGAGAAAAGAAAAGTCTCAACACTTACTTGCTATGTTGCTAAAGCAGTAACCTTTTTTTTTTTTTTTTTTTTTGTTACTGATTGTATTATTAAAGGATACAATTTAATTATCTGCTTAACATTAATTCTTTCTCGGAATTATGGAAAAATTTTATTTTTAAAAATCCGGGAGTTGAATTTTTAAACTGACTCATTCAAAGTACTCAACTCCCCATCTCTGCTGTAGGAAGAGACGGGAAAAAAAACCAACGTCCTTCTCTCATCGCCCATCCCTAGGCTGTTCGGGGCATCATAAGTGGAACAGAGGCTCACCGATATTCACTGACAAAAACATTCATGTTTAGTGTTCTTAAATTTAAAATATATACAAAAAGGGAGAGTTTAGATCCGTTTTAAGACATTTTAGTATCTTTTACGTAAAATATTGCCGTCTTAATTATCAGTATCGCTCAAACACAAAAATTTCGTTCATTCTGTAATCAATTTAGTTCAGTAGTTCTCATACTTTTTTAGGATTCCTTGCTGGTGCTCTCTAAAATTTCTTTGATGGCTTGCGGACCTTTAAAAACACTACAGAAATAAGTACATTAGCAACTAAATTAAACAGTCTTATTAATGAAGACAATAGCATCCAAAGTATAACCAGCATCATTTAGAAAAGAAAATCGCACAATCGTGGCAGCAATCGCAAATAGTCCAAAATTTTAACTAAGTAATCCTAGATAACTGAACTTTACCACTGCGTAATAAACATTGAGAACTCGTTCAGAATCGCACATGCAATACTGAAATAGTAAAAAAAAAAATATTTTTTTCATTGCTTAAAAATGTAAAAATCCCCCGAAATATTTCGTATTCAAGTCAAGGATTTAAATAAATAAATAAAATAAAAAAAAAAAACCCGAATTATATTTACATTACATTCATATTGTACGACCGAGTTTCAATAATAGAACTGTATATTGAATAGAGTTTAAAATATACTATTAATATTTTCCCTTTCTCCAGCTTTTAAAAATAATATCCATAACGGTTTGCTATCGAAAGATACAATTGAACCCTCCAGTGAGGGTGAAGAAAAAAAAAAAAAAAAATTAGGAAAATAGTTCAAAGAAACTAACAATTAAAAGAAATCTCATCCATCATTTTAATGATTTAATTTCATATGACTGATTATGATTTCATATTAATGATCATATTTAATCATTCCGATACATTACCAGCTATTACTACAGTTATTCGAAACTAATGAAAATTCGAGTAATTACAACTACCTTAGGTCAATTTTAATAAATCCAAAGAATACTTCATTTTACATTATCCATTGGTTGGAAAAAAACTGCAGAGGAACAGAAAGTTTTATTTATGAAATGGCGTTATAAATACGATTGTAACAATATTTCTTTCGATGTTCGTTTTTTTAATAATAAATCTGTCAGATGCTGAATATAAGGTGTTCACATCACAAGATTCGAATATATAAACCAGGGTGACCAACTCTTTGGGTTTCTCGAACCACATTTAAAGGTCGGGAAAAAAAAAAAAAAAAGTATCTCGGGCACCACATGAAATATGCTAATTCTAATAATTGTTTTAAGTAAAAAGTTAGTAAATTAAGTAGAATATGTAATATCCATCCTAACATATAAAATGTAGCAACACTGAGCAGGTCAAAATCATATTCAAGAAAAACGGAAATGCAGATATAGTTCAACCATTGAGTGTGTGGAGAATTAGCAACGGATTCAAACAGAGCGGTGTAATAAAGGAGAAAGGTATTATTGGAGGGGTTTTAATTACAACAAACATAATTTAAATTTTTAATCATTAATATTTTAAATTAAATAATATCAAAAGGAAAATCAGTTAAAAACATCCACAATTACTATTAAACTTTTTTTCTTTCAAAACTGCTTTGAGCCGAGTATATTTGACTCGCACTCATAACAGGTAATCGATTCATTCATTTCAGTTTTTAAAACGGACGATTACCTTTCTAAACAATAAATAAAGCTGAAAGTAGCGATAACTGAAATACTGGCAGCTCGACTCGTGGCCCAATGGTGATCACAAGCGTACAAAGGAAAGCTCAGGTTCGAAACCATTAGAGGGAAATCGATGGTGATTGCGATAGCGTATGCACTAAATATTATCATCTGGCATCGATAATCAGGTTGATTTGAGTTTTACGGTTTTCTTTCAAATGACACACAAATGCGGCATCCCTAAAAGTTCTCCGGGAAGACATTGTTTACTTTTCATCGTTAGCCACCAAACACATGAGCCATCAATGTATAACAACAAATAAATCACGTATTGCCATTACGCACACTAAGCATTTTTATTTTTCCTTCTTCATTACCGATTTTTTTCCTCATTAATTTCCTTAACCAAAATAGTATCCAATAATATTGTAATAGATGAGTTATAAGTGCAAACCTTGAAATATATATTTTCCCCCTAGATGTAGCTGTGAATAGCAATAAATATTTCAATATGTTTTGAAATACAACATAGACATAAAACTAATTAAATTCGACAATTTGAGAGAATTATAATTATAATTAAAAAAAAAAAAACCATTAAAAACATTATTATATTATTTTAATAAAAATAAGTTTTCCTGGTGGTTATTACATAAAATTTTTTATAAATGTGTTACATAATGCCTTTGTTAATATAATCCTTAATTAAGAGAAAAAAGATCTAGTAGAAAAAAATTAAATCACTCTAAATATTAATAAAACATGAATTTTTCTTCAAGCTTCAATCCAAAAACAATAGAACATATTTATTCAATGTCTTGATTTAATTAAAAAAGACATACCATCTGACAAAAAGAGGTTAAGTCCATTTTATTTATTTATTTTTATTATTATTTTGTGTTCTATGATAAATTGGTAAGTCATAAATATTCTCTTACTTCAATACTTTATATAAATTCAAGAAAAAAAAAAAAAAAAATTAAACAATAATAAAAATTAAAACTAACATTTTTATTTGATGCAGTTTAATTTATAAAAAAATTCATATTAACACAAATTAAATGTAAAATGGTTGCTCTTTAATAACATGATTGAAAAAATTTCCCTTTTTGCTAGTGATAAATAATCCTAATTAATAAAAAAAAGCAATTTATTAATAAAGTATTACTTTTCATTATAAAAATATTTTTACCTTTAGAATACAAACATCTAAAGCAATAATCCTTGAAGAAATAGTATAATGGCCTATTTTTTTCTATGGGAAAAAAGGGAAGGGGAAGGGGGGATGGTTGAAAAAAACTTACCAATCCCTAAGTTTGGATAAAGATTTTTATCCATTTCATTTGGTGACACAGACATGGCAGCAAGGAAGCTATAAATAAAAATATCAAACTTATAACTATTACATTTGAGAAACTGCATGTTAATTAATTAGTTACATGCCTACCATTTTTTATTACACATAGAGAAAAGTTTAGAATATAATTATTTTACTAGGATCTCAGATGAAAGCTCAGATAAAAATATAAATAAATGAAGTCAGAAGAAAAATTGCATATATGCATAAAAACTCATTCATTTCACAATCAGTAATTAAAAGAAAACCTATTATATATCAGAATTCTTCAACAATCATACATATTTTTAGGGGGTAACTATAAAAGTAAAAAAAATTTTTTTTTCCTAAAATATTTTCATTTCTGATTCTTTGTAATTAATATTGTTTATTAAACTGAATGTTTTTTAGGACATTTGCTTTTTCCCTTGACAACTATCATTTAATGTAGAATTTTAATTCAGATTCTAATGATCTAAATGTATTGTCTAAAAAAAGATAAAACTCTTCATATGGAGTTAGTTGTTAAAAGTTTTGGTCTCAATTGATTCCAAAGAATGAGTTTCATTTATTTATATTTTGTGATATTTTTAATCTGAGTAGTCCTATTTACATATATTTAATACTTCATTTTCATAACTAACTTATATTAGACAGTGATTTTAGTGTTACTACGCAATTAAACAGAGAATCTTATGCAAATAGATAGTGCTCATTCTGAGTTGTTGATCCAGTAAAAGGAAGAAAAAATAATTTACACATAACCTCATTTGAAATCCTTATTTAGAAACTCATGATAATGCATATTATATTACGAGCATAAAAATCAAATTATTTAGTTATATATATTTTAGTATAACCAGCAAGCTAGAATTACTTTAACAACCACTGCCAATCCATATAACAAGATAAATATCTTAAAGATATAATAGAAAATAGAGATTATTATCTTTTAATCTTAAGCGATTTCAGGTACAGATGTTACTTATACTTATCAACCATTATGACTTAGTCTTTATAAGAATATATAGCATGTATCAGTTTGAAAGCTTAAAATATTACATAAAAAATCTGAAAAATTGCAGGAACGAAAAAATAATTTAAACTTAAATTTGATTTTTTTCTAAAACATTATCCAATCTATGTTACAGGAAACAATATTTCAGGCAGTAAAATTTTTTAAAAATGATTTTACTAATATTTGTTAATGAAGCACTAATAGATAATTAAACATCCCTGGAATTAAAATAAATATCCTGTATAATATATATTCATAGTAAAAAACAATTTTATTACTATACTATATATCATAATTAAAGATTTTTAGTTGCAACAAATGTTTAAAATAACTTGACATAGCTATTTAACGATTAAAAATAAAATACATTTAATAAAATTAATGTTTTAAAATTCATTTTTAACAAAAAATATGTACTTGACACACAAATAATGCTCCTATATTGAACAGTAGATACATATTAATTTCTTTTTAATGATTAACTTCATCTTTATACACAAAAATATAGATGATGAAATTAAGTTAATTATATTGAGTATTTATTATAATTAAACAATAAAGAAACAGAATTATTTGAAAACTTGCCCACATTTTATGATAATGCACTTAATTTATAAATATTTGATTTAATATGTTTGACTTGAATACATGCAAATTATTATTAATTAAAATTCAACATTTAATAACAATTACAAAATAATTGACAACTGATTCAAAAGATCAATATCTGTTTTTAGCAATTAATAAAAGGAAAGTTACAACTCCCATTAAGATATTTATTTGATATATTTACTGGCAAAAATACTTTTAAAGTTAGATAAAGATAGTAAAATTAATTTTTTTTAAATATATAAAAATTATGTTATCATAAAAGCTAAGGTAAGAAATGTATTTTTAACTAACTGTTCATTTAGTTATTTTTATAAAGAGAAATATTACCATTGTATTCTATTATTTCAGTATTTAAAAGCTAATTCTGCTTGAATAAATTATTTCATTTTAAAAACTAAATACATTTTATTTCATTATTATTAGAATTCATTTCAATATTTTTCGGTGTAAATGAATGTTATTAAAAACACAGCAAAAAAAAAAAACTTGGGAAAATTACATAATCTACTGTTACTTGGAAAAAGGAAAACAAACATAATCAACAAAACAATTTTTTTTTTTTTCAAAAATATTATTTCATTAATTTATGTAAAAAAATTGCAGTAAAAAATTTTATAAAATATTATACTTGAACTGTATGTTTAATTTTCCACGCATATGCTCTTATTTAACTTGCGAGTCGTGTAAACGTAAACACAACTTACAGTTGGCATGGCAATAGGAAAATTACGTACATGAATTTAGCGGGTTAAAAGCAGAGAAACGATAAATACGAAGTGTATGATAAAATAAACTTACATTGAAATAAAACTTATAGCAATAGCATAAAACTGATATTAACTATAAATTGTTTTTAGACTAAATCACTACGAAGCCAACAAGAACAAGCTAACGAACTTACACAACTCACACGCCGAACAATTACGGCGCCACTGTCTAGTCTACAAAACGAAAAAATCGATCCCTGTACTTCCCCCTCCCCTTCCCTCAGTATAAACTAAAATTGTAATTAGTTTATGCATATGTCACTAGATGGCAATCAATCATTAGTTGTAAGCATTCACCGCATTGAAATTTTTTAGAATTATTTTATGTTCCTGGATATGCATATGGAATAAGTTTAAAATAAATTTAAATTTGTCATTTTCACGACTGTGAATATTTTCATTCTAGTTTTTATAAAGGTTTGAAATATGGCTTACGTTAATGACAGTCAACGTTACGCAATAGTTATCATTACGCAACACATTTAATGACAGTTGGCAAGTTAAATGACATTTCATTTAGTGTTTTATTTAAATGTAATCAACTTATGTTTAGCCGGCTGTCAAGTTGAATCAAAACATCAAATACTACTTCTTTCCCTTTTTGAATTCATCAACTATAAACCGATAAAAGTAAGTATTTTCTATTAATTTGTAGGTTAGTTAAACGAAGGTTTTAATGAATGGAAGAGAGATGAAAAATGAAAATAGAAGTGATGTGATATATTTAGTTTTATGTTAAAAATTTCTTTCTATTTTATATTATTGTTAAGTACATTGAAACTGTGTTTTACTGTATTGAAATTTTTTTTTAAATCAACATTTTAATTCATTCTCATCGAACCTTCTGTTGCACGTTAAATTGTCCAGATGACTATGTTTATGCAAAATAGAATTTACTATGATTGATAAATGTGTTTTGTTCTTGGGTGATTTATAGTTAACAGTAATATAAAATCAACTAATTTAATTAACATATGAATATAAGTTGAAAATTCTCTACATAAATTTTATATATCTGTGTTGTAAAAAGCTCTCTTTTACAAGATTACATGATTCTTCTTTTGACTGTTATTTTAGTGCTTGTTGATTTCAAGTTAAATAACTGGTAATATTTCTATGATTAATTTTTACATTTGATATTTCCAGATATGTTTCAACTATTAAATTACTTTTGTTAAAATTACCTTTTTTTTTTTTTTTTTTTTTTTTTAATTAAAAAAAAAAAAATGTTTTAAACATTAACATTTTTAGAAAAAATGTTCTTTTATTAAATTTATTTTCGTTTCTTTAAATATATTTGTATACTCAATATGTTAATATATTTGAACTTCAGTTTTTGTATATACAATTTATTGTTAATTTTATTTGGATAATATTAATCCAGTCTTATAAACATTACTACCAAAATAAATGCAGATGCAGAATAATTTTAACTTTTTATATATATTAGTAGCTAGAATTATGTACCTTTAAGATACAAATTTAAAAGCTGCATTACTAATATATTTAATAATTATATCATAAATTATGTATTGTTATAAAAGCAATTCAATTGAGAACATGAAACAATGTGATTTACAAACAATTTTGCATTATGAAGAAAAAAAGTTTTCTGAATTGTAAATATTAAATTCCTTATTTTTTCACAATTTTTATTAGTTTTAGTTCTAAAGCCTCTTGTTAATAGAAATACAGCCTGACACTAACTTCAGTAGAATGAAGCAATGATTTTAATTTCTCTAAGGGTTATAATATCATTTTTTGATTGTATAATTGCTTTGATTAGTTAAAATATATTCTGTAGTTTCTTCTGATTATGAGTTTTCAAAAGTTTTCAATGTGTGTTACAGTTGCTACCTGGCCAATATAGCACTGTAAAAACATTTATTATGTTTATTTTTTCCATCCTGAATATGGCAGGAGCATTATTGCCTAAATTTAAAGATTTTTCTTTATTTTTAGAGTATCATATAATTATTGGCAGTATTTATTTTGAATCTACTACATTACTAATGTATTTTCTGCTTTTAAAGTGCTGTTGATAATAAATTTTTCCTGCATTTATTGCTCTTGTGCATCCTCACAGTATAACATAAAGTGAATTGGGTTGTAATGCACTAAATCTTAACCTTATACTTTTAACATGGTTTCTTCCATTACTACCAAATTTAAATATTTTGGTTTCATTCTGTCCCAAATCATAGTATCCCATGGCCTTTATAATAAAAAAATATTCTTTTAGCTTCTTTTTGGATTTTGTTTTGTGTGTGTGTGTGTCTATTAGCAAGATAAAAATAAATGAAATTTCATTTCAAGGAAATGTTAACTCCACATTTTGAAGTCTGTTTGAGCAATCATGTCATGTCAGTTTAAAAAACATTCTTGAAAGTTATTTTAATTTTATGCAGATGATTTTCTTCTATCACCCAAACATAGTTTTTAGTTCTTCTTTCACTGCCTTTTTCTTGTATATATACATATAACATATAGTTCTATGCATATATTTGTAGCATATATATATATATTAGTTTGGTTTTAAATTGATGGAGTCTGTTTATTATAATTCAAAAAATTCCTTTCTTGGTTATGTTTCTACCAGCTTTTCTTTCAAGTTCATCATGTGTGTTTTTTTTTTAACATGAAACTATTATTTTGCAGCTTCTTTGGGTGACTAGCTGATTCTTTTTACTTTGATATGTGGAATAAGTATCAGCTCATTTAGAGAAAAATAGTGAAAAATGACTACAACCTTATGATAAACTATCAACTCAATCAGAAGCTTTATTCCCAATTTTGGTAGCAAAAGATGAGAATTTATTCATGTTAATACACTATTGAATGTAATACGTGGCATTGCAAAACCTGATTTTCTGCAAGATCAATTTTTTATTGAATAGTTTTCAATTTCTAAAATGGCCTTTCTTTATGGATAGTAATGATTTTTTTCTGCATGTATGTAGTTAAACTTTTTATGTAATAAAGACAAATCAATGTGCTAAATATCATTGTATTTAGCATAAAAGTAAACATTTTTGTAGGGGTTTCTTAGTAGACAGTAATGATGTTATTCAAAATGCATTTTTCAAGACTTCAATAATTTTGGCCACTACTATAGATGTTGCATAGATTATTTAAGTTAAATTATTTGTTCTCTGAAAGCATTGTCATACATTCATAATTTAGAGAAATAGGTGAAAAAATAACTATTGAATAGTTTTCAATTTCTAAAATCGCCTCTCTTTTTATATAGGATAGTAATGATGTTTTTCTGCACGTATGTAGCTATAACTTTTATATAATAAAGACAAATCAAAGTGTTATATATCATTGTATTTTCCATAAAAGTATCTAACATTTTTATGTCAGTTTCTTAGCAGACAGTAATACAGTTATTCAAAATGCACTTTTTCCAAGACTTTCTATAATTTTGGCTACTATTATAGATGTTGCATAGATTAGATGATTGTTTAAGTTAAACTATTTGTTATTTGAGAGCATTTTCATAGATTCTTACTTTAGTCATGATGCAAGAGGTTATAAGAATTAATCAAATGAGTGAAAGAATTTTCTAAAATTTACTATCCTACCTTGATGTCCAAAAAGTTAAACATAGTTGGCTAATAAAAGAAATCTAAATCGGAATGGCGGGAAAGGGAATAAGCGAGAGTAAACGATTATAAAATAACAAAACAATGTATAAGAACTATTATAATCACTTTTATTATCTAAAGAAACAGAAAGGAAACTGGGCTTAAAGAGTTCACATTTAAGTAAAAAACAAATGAAATAAATAGGTTATGCAGCACCTTAAGGTGTATGGTCACATCTGGAAGCCAAACATGCACAATGATACCGCACAACTGTACTTCCTCTCGGATGAGTCTGTAGGCCAAATGGCCATATCTCCTGAACTCCACAAGGGGCGCTCTTGCCAGTGTGTAGAAAGAAGCATGGTACATCCTGTCCCTCTGCCTGGGACATCTTGGGTGGAACCTGCTGGGATCGTTGGCGACACAGTTTGCCCACTTTTTGTAGGAGGACGACCATGTTTTCTAAGAGGTCTTATTGGTGATACCCAAGAAGTCTGGTTAATTTCTTGCTTTAAAGTTTCTTTTTTTAGTTGAGAACATTCCATACGGTGATACAGCAACTGGAAGATGATCGAACACCGAATTAACATTAACGGTGTTAAATCGGTGTTCGATAAAAGGAGTTGGTTCTTTGCCGGTTGGAAACATTTCTCGTATTTTTCGAGCAGATAATTTAATTCTGTCCGTTGCTGTAGAAAGAAGGCAGTGGCTTCCGGGGGGACTTTAGGGGAACTACCTCTCATTTGCGTATCGCATGGGAAAACCGGGAAAAATCCCATGTAGTCCGACTAACGCGGAAAAATGCTTAACATCCCAAACGCCATCGAATCTTCGCGTCTTTTGAAACAGTGTCTACAACAAAGCCGCCAGCAGATTGAATCTCAGCCCTAATGCTCACCTGCGGCACACGTTGCCACTGAGCCAGGAGTCGAGCATCATGACATACAACACATAAATACACTTTCAAACGAGATCTCAATGTTGCTGGCAGGAAGTCAAATATTCAGATGCAAAAAAAAAAAAAATTTTTTTTTTTTGTAAGTGGTAGAAACAGAACATTCAAATGAGAATAGTTCAAGGTCTTTTCATATTTTATAGTTACACGAGTCATCTACATGTCAGATTCCAACTACGCATTTTTGTAGTTAGAACCAAAACATTTCATAAAACTCCAATTAAGTAAATTTTCATCTGAATTTAAGTTTATCTGAGTTGTAGCGGAATATGAGTCCCCCGTTGGGCGCCAGATTACAGTATGCAGCTACAGTCCTACGTTGGGTAACCAGATTGTAAATGGGTGGGGTTAGGTGGAGATACTTGATGCTCAGTTTTAGAACTCTCAGTTTTATTTAAACACACACAAACACCACATTTATACAGTTAGACACAAACAATATCTAACACATTTAAAGTATAAGACTGATAATTATAGCTTTATGGAAAGACTCCATTTTAGAGTCTTAACTTTCGGCTAAGCGCAGGCAGCGTAAGATATACATACCTTCTTAGTGAGAGACTGTAATCAACTAAACGTTTCTCGGCAGAAGCGCTTTATTTCCTATCGGGTGAGAATTAAACTGACCATTTCTCTAAACGCCACACGGGGACACTCTTGCCAGTGTGTAATTGCACTAGATACTGCTCACGCATGGTCTTTTCATTGCTAGAAGGACAGTGGGAAAAAAAAGGCAGTTATTACAGTAGATTGCATATTTTCCAAAATTGCTGTGGATATCAATTCCATAATAATTTTGTAGTTTATCGATAAATTTATGAGTTAGTTTACCTTTGCCTCCAAGCTTTTAGTTTATTTATTTTTACCATCTTTCTTAATCGTGAGCTTATTCTTTTTGTATATGTCCTGTACATTCTGACTTTGTTTGAGTGCTTTATCTATACATATCTTTCACTTGCATAAAGGCCTTATAATCACTACCTCCATAATATAGGTGTGTACATTTGCTTCTACTTCCGGCTACATTTTTTACTACTTCTCAATGAGTTCAAATTTGAACTGAAGATACTTGAAGAAGCAGGGAAATGGTATGACCTTGTTGTGGTGGATGGACTTTCCACTAACAGTGTCACAACTGTTGAATGACTTGGAAATCATTTTTTCCGTCAAAAAACCGAAACAATCAAGCACATTGAACACTACAGTTGGTTTAATGTGCAACTCATGCCAAATACTTGTAGTTTCGATTCACAATATCACTGGCAGCCGAATTCACTTTTATTATGCCGCTTACAGCGCCATATATTATTAATACACTTTGGACATTTTTTTTTTTTTTTTTTTGATGCCATACCGTTTCCCCCTTCTTCAAGTATCTTCAGTTCAAATTGGAACTCATTGTGACAAGTGTTTCTTTTTTTTTTTTTTTTTTACAACATTTTGAAAGTGGGGATTTTAATTATAATCACCCTGTATATAAAGACATGCCGAATTATTTCTATTTTATAGTATCTATGATAGAAATGAAACGAATTCTGATCGAAATAAATGATTACACAGTTATAGACATACAGTAAAAGTTGATTGTAAAAAAAAAAAAAAAAACTTTTTGATATATCACAATCCCATTTGCTCTGATTTCAGGTATCTGCAATGAATGCACAACAAATTGCACACTTGCATCGAACGGCTGCCAAACACTTCATTGAGTTTTGTATTTCCAAATTTGGATGGAAAGATTTGTCGGAAGATGTAGTCATGGATCTTGGATGTGGAAGAGATTTACATACGGCCAACACTTTGCTGAAATTTTTCCCACAACGTAAAAATCTATAATCGCTATGGATTCTGACGCAGAAGCAATCAGGGATGCAAGAATAAGTGATCAGTCAAAAATCACATGTGTCGTTGGCAATTTAGAACGAAGGTATTTGATTAAATTTTTTTAGTTTCTGAATAAATTTATTAGAGCATGAATTGTATATCGCTCAATAAAAAATAAATGGAATCAGAATCCAACCAATAGCCATTAAAATTGTAACACAATAAAGGAAACATGCGGCAAATCTAAAATTTATGTGTAAAGTAGAGTATAACAGATTATGCTTATGATTAGCAATACATTATATGCGAGTATTTGAAGCAAATTAAAGTACAAACAAGTAATATAAAAAAAAAAAGAATTTTAAACTCAATTCCTACTTTTTCACTATATTGCAGAAAGTCCTTTATAAATAATTTTCATTCATTTTTTAAGTTTATCTGGTGCCATCTATTGGTAGATATATATGCTTAAACTAAAAAAAAAAAACTAAAATTAATTAATTAAATTTAATTATTGAATTACTATTTAAAAAATCACTACAAGTTAAAAAAAAAAAAAATGTATTTGAACTTGAGTGGATGAATAAAAAGTATTTCATTAACGATTGAAAATTTGAACAAGATATGTATATGGAGAGTGTGAGCTAATAGAAGGAATTGAAAAAAAGGAGACGGAAAAGCGGTTTTTCTATGCTGAAATCGTGTTTGATTGTTTGCTTAGATTTTGTTATACTTCATAAAAATAATTAATTCATAGCAGCACGTGTCAAAATTTGATCGCGAAAAAGTTTTCCCGATGCTGCAGATTTTGATACCACGAAATTGATGCTGGCGTTTGTCAAAATCGAACTATTTTCATAAAAAATTTCCCAATCTACAGCTCTGGTCATGGCAATGGACGTACTAGTTGGAATGTCTATGCAAAATTAATTACAAAAAAAAAAAAAAAAATCCTCATCTGGTAAATGTAAGAATGAATGTTAATGTGGCTGAAGAATTCTTAAGTTAGTAAAATTGAATTAATTTAAATTTAACTTTTAAGTGAGGAGTGCGAATGGAAAAGAATGAGCGACATCGCTCTTGAAAAGAGAGGAAAGATAACGTTCTGAATTCTAGTCCATTGAGAGGCGGTATTAGTTCTCTGGCATCATTTAGTATTGCCAGAAGATACTAGAGAGGAATTTTAAATTAAGATTAAAAGAAAAGTAGAAGAATGAATTAAAATTGAGGTGAAATTTTTAAATGTTGTTACAATTAATGGTCCATTGTGATTCCTTAACAATTGCAGTGTGCTAGAAAGTCATGAAAGAGTATATAGGTTGAAGATTTAGCCGCTCATAATTTAATGATTACAAGTCCGTTTCTGGTCTGCGATCTAAACAATCCACAGCGTTTTTGATAGATGGGATCAAATCAAAAACTACTCATGGCCGTTTTCTCGAACTTGTGACCCCAGGATGGTATACAAGTAAGATTGAAATGATTCGTTTCGAATCTCAGGCCATTTGAGATGAAAATTTTGAATTTTGATCAGGTAATCTACAATTGGATCTATTTTAAGATCATCGTGGAGTTATTTCCTTCTCACAAACCGAGGTGTATCCGTCATACAGGTGAGATTTTTATTCTGGAAGAGTTGGAACTTCTTAAGATTGGTGAGAAGTCTACTACTGTGCTCAAAAAGTAAGAACAATTATTTTATTTTTCAAAAACTATTTATTCATTCTCCCAAATTTATTTTCATCGCCTTCAAAGTATTCCCCTCCGGAATGCCAACTTTTTTTCAATCCTCAATGCATGCTAAAAAGTCATCGGCAGGGATGGCCTTCAAAGCGCGTGGCGATTCACGTTGAATATCTTTAATCGACTCAAAACTATGTTTCCCGGAATGGTCTTTTGAGTTTAGGGAATAACCAGAAGTCGCACTGTGTGCATACGGTGGTTGTGGAACGATATGGGTTTCGTTTTTGGCGGAAAGGTCACGAAGAATCAATGCAGTGGGAGCTGGCGCATTCAGTGTTTTCGGTACCAATCGAGATTTGATGCGTTTGAGGCCCAAAAATGGAATTCGAACATCATCAGCATTGATGGTCGACCAGAGGGCTCTTCGTCTTCAACGCGTTCTCTGCCTTCTTTGAACTGTTTATACCACTTCTAAACATTTCTTTCCGATATAGGAATGCTCACCGAATGCCTTCTGCAACATAATATACGTTTCTGCAAACAAAAATTTAATGCAAGTTTTTCCTCAATTAATTCAGACATTTCAAAAATCGCCGGAATCAGTTTCAGCGTCTCACAAAGCCAAACGTAACTGAAACACTAATGAACATTTTGACACGTCAAATTTCACACAGATGTCAAGGGCAGTGTCAGAAACCTAAAAAGAAAAGAAAAAATTTAAATTCCATAAACCCGGGAATTTTAATTAGAAAATTGGTCGTACTTTTTAGACACTGTAGTATACAGGCACTCCACAAAGAACAAATGGTCGTAGGATGATTGTGTAGAGCAGAAGCTTACGTCTCATTGCGAGCTTGCGCTTGCTAGAAATTAGGCTTTTTAGCTTAATGCTAATGCCAGTTGCATTTGCAACTGTTTTGGTGAGGTAGGAAAAATTAATTTCAGGCTAAAAATAACCCTAGGTATTTATATTCAGATACCCAGGGGACTGGGATGCCGAAAATGGTGACATCTCCCAAAGGCGGAATAATACATTTCGAATAAGTAGAACTACATTTTTGATGTGTTGACTTTTATTTTCCAAGTAATTAGCCATTTTCAATTTTATGAACGTACTCTTTTAACCATGCAACCACTAGGTAAGGTGATTGCAATGTATAATTAGCTATGAGTCATCAGAGTGGATTGAGAGCTGACACTTAAGAGTGTCTTGAGATATTCTTGATATTTAATGAGAAATGAGTCGGAGTAATGAGCCTGCCTTGTGGAATCCCTCTTCAGGTTGGTCTAGCCAAGGGAAAGAGTTCCTCCTACTCGCACTTGAAAATTTCGGGAAGAGAAGTATGAAAGAACAATTTTGATAAGTTGTGCCGGAAAACCAAGATTAATAAACTTGTGGATATGAAACTATTATACCAAACTTTACCATAGGCTTTGGTTACGTCCAGAAATAGTATTCCTGTACATTTTTACATCCCTAAAGCCTTCGTGAATCAATTCAGTAACTCTAAGTAGTTGGTGGGTAATACTGAGGTGTTTACTGAAGCCAAATTGCTCTGGAATGATAAAACTATTTATTTTCTTCGGGGAACTGATTCAGGCGTTTAAAAATAACATATTCGAATGCTTTGTTCAAACTGCTAAATAGTGAAATCGGACGGTAATTTTGAGTATAGGCCAAATTAGAATCTGGTTTTGGAATTGAGATTACTACAGCTGTTTTCTAATTTTTTTAAAAAGTAGCAAATTTTCAAGAAATTCAGAAGATAGGTAATTGCGAATACGCAATGAAACAGAAAAAATTTAAGAAGTCACTTTGTAATCAATCTAGATCAGGGGATTTGACAATCTTCAAGTTTTGATGAAGTCGCCGTCTGCGATTTCAAAGTTAATGCGTCGGCAGAAATTTTCACCACCGTCGTCGTGGTTCGGCTTGAACTGTCTCTTTGAATTGTCGACCAAAAAAGTTCGGTTTTTGCTGCGGCGAGACTGAGACTCTTCCATTTGAGTCGGAAAGGAGAGGAATATGTGTGAGGGAATTTCCTCAAATAATCCAACAAAGGGCGTTTGACTCCTGTGCAAGTGCCTTTATGTTGTGTTCCCAGCCTTGCTATGCAAAAGTACGTTTGGAATCATGAACATTATTGCATTAGATAAAATAATCCCTATGGTTGGTGGGATCCTTATATGGATACATATTTGATATAGTCTTCGCAACCTGTGTCTAGTTTTGATTTCGGATTTGTTTTCTAAGGGAAGCTAATCGGTGGAGGCTTGAATTTAGTTTAAAGTTTCAGGTATAGTTTCTTCTAAGGTACTTCCTAGCCTATGAAAATACATGCATCCTCCATTGATCTTAAGTGTGAATCAGGGAGATGGTTTTTACTAAGAATAAACTTGAAATTCTCCCATTCGGTCGTAATTTAATCTGGGCTTTTGGCGAGCTCATTCTAACTGGACTGCGAGGTGGCCCGAATAGTGATCCATCAACACCTCTAAATTGTCACTGAAAGGGATGAATTTATAAATGGCAACATTTAAAACTGCCTGCCAGATCAAGTCTGAGATCAGTACGGGTCACTTTATGGGAAGGGGGACTATTTTCACTCTTTGTTGTTTGGAAATACTTATATAGTCTATTACCGTAGCTATTAGATCGTCCGAAGTTCCAACTGGAACGTAGAATGTTTAAATCGCTATCGAATTGCCAGCAGTTCCAGGCCGTGGTAATTTACTTATATCCTCCACCGACTCATCTGACATAGATTGAGATTATTTTGATTGGGGGATGTCAACAAGTTGAATTTCAACTAAAGTAGCATCAATAGAGTTTGATTGAGGAGTAGGAAGACTATGGTATGGGATATAACTTTTGAAATTGATTCCGGTTGCACCTCTTACTCGGTTTGAATTTTGGTTGATTCTATAGGTTCGATAGAATTGGTAGTTTGCAATCAGTGGGGTTTTACCAGGAATCGATTTTGTTTTCTGTACGAAAATAACGTCAAGATTCTGTTCTGAGACAAAATATCTAAATTCATTATTTCTAGAACGCTGACCATTCTGGACCACGCTGACCATTCCAGAATAATCTAAGCTGTACATTTGTTCTAAATTTTTTACTTTATCAATAAAACTTTTTCATTAATGCTATTTTAATATACAATGATGTAAATACCAACTGAATTAAATTTCAATAAGTAATTATACGCAAGAACTTTTCTATATTAGTGAAATGCAATGCATTTGCATTTTTTTTTCATGCCTTAAGTTCTTAAAAGATAATTTTGTTTTGAAAAAATTTAATAAATTAAAATTTTATATTTAAGTAATCTTTGAAAAAATTTGAGGAATAAAATATTATGTTTTGCAAATTATTCATGATTTTTTTTTTCTTTCTTTTTACAAGAAGAGTTTCAAATGCATTATACTTTTTCATAATTTTAAAATTTATTTACCTTAAAAAAAACCCCACTGATGTATGTCTTTTACTACAATCATTAAAAAATATGCATCATATTAATAATTTGAATGTATTAATGATAATAATTATTGGGAAAAATAAATTTTTATGAGAAATTCATGCAAATTTTATTATAAATTAAAAAGTTCCAATACTACTAAAGCACACCCACATACAAAGGGAAAATGAAGCACAGTGAGTTAACCCTTTCAGATTTATTTCTTACTTATAAGTACTATTTGAAGACCCATAAAAACATGTTGAATGAAGCCGTAAAATATTAAAGCAAAATTAACCGCATTATTTAAATTAGATTTTTATTTTTTATATAGTTAAAGGAAACTACATTAAATAAGGATCGACTAGTTGTTCTATAAAAAGATAAAATTCTATTATTTTATAATTCTAAAAATAATGTTTACTTTTTTGTCTTTTAAAAAACTTTTAGGTTGTTTATAGAAATTGAGTTTTTAATGAATTTTTTCAATTAATTAATTTGAAAAAAAAAAAATGTTTTTAGTATCGATTGGTGTAATTATGTTCATATCTTTTTCTTCAGAAAGGGGGAAATTACTTTCATAAAAAATAATTTTCTAAGTTTTAAAATTGCTATTTTTTCGAAACGAAAGGAAATGTTTTTGGAGAAAAGCTATCAAAAAAGAAAAACATAGCATAAAAATACTATTCTAGAAAGATATCAAAAGAAAAACATAACACAAGAATACTATTTTAGAAAGCTATCAAAAGAAAAAATATAACATAAGAATACTATTCTAGAAAGCTATCAAAAGAAAAATATAACATAAGAATACTATTCTAGAAAGCTATCAAAAGAAAAATATAACATAAGAATACTATTCTAGAAAGCTATAAAAAAAAAACATAGTATGAAAATACTATTCTAGAAAGCTATCAAAAGAAAAACATAACATAAAAATACTATTCTAGAAAGCTATCAAAAGAAAAACATAAATACTATTCAGAAGACGCAAATGAAATTTAAAAAGAGAATATGAAAGACTTCGTCAGTCTTATGAGCATATATTATTATACTCTCATAATATATTATATATTATGAGAGCAAAAACGTCAAAATTTAAAAAGATGAAAAAAAATTTTTTAATGAAAGAAAAACAATTTTATACTTTATGTAAGATTATTAATTTAAAAACATGATGAAAACCCATATAATTTATGTAAAAGAAATGGGCAAAGAATCAAAAATTATTTTTTTATTAATGCAAAATTACTTTTATCTCCTCAAAATCTCAGACAAATCGATTATTTGATAGATATTAAATAGATTATTATTATCTTTCTGTTTTAAAAAATATAAAAGAAATAAACATTTTTCAAATATTTTTATCAATATTTATTATTCGTTGAATTTGGCTTATTTTACATCCTGCAGCACATGCCATTCGACAAAACTTTGTTTTCTTATTTAATCTTATATTTGAATGTCTTCCTTAATGTATAATAACATAAATGTAAAGCTAAGTCTTGTACAATTTTATTATACGATTAAATAAGTTTAAAAATACAGATTCATATTGTATACCAAATGTTGGCTAATTATGGATCAGAGTGCCCCCTCAAAGTGGACCATTGTACCGGTTAGAGTGGTCTACTTCACAGTAGCACATATTTAGTTTTCGTACAGTAGAACCTCTATATCATTTCTCGCAGGGACGTTCGACAGAATTAATTGATAAGGGACAACGATAAATGTCAGTTATCATTCATTAAGTATTGCTATCTTGTGACATACACATCGATGCTGTTGTAGGTACATAGTTTTCAATTATAGTACATATTTTTAAAGTGTGTGTGTTTCTATATATATATAATATATAGGGGCCTGAATGGCCGAGTGTCTAGCGCTCCGTACCACAGGTTTCGGGTTCGAGTCCCAGTGGTGTCATGGATGTTTGTAGTGGTTCGGAATCTACTTTAAACCGTAGGTCCCGCTCTAACAGGATCGTAGAGCGTTGCGGGGGTATTGTTACTCCGCGTCCGTAGCTTATCTTCAAATTACACGCGCTCTCAGGGTAGTTCTAAGTGAGTAACGTCGGTGCAGCCCTTATGGCATAAAAAGATCACGGTCTGAGTATTTGCCAGGTGCATTAGGAAAAAAAAAATCTAATTTTCTAAGAATTCTTATTAAATATTTCTATAAAAAGTCCCGGTATATTATGATCGTAGAGCGTTGCAGGGGTATTGTTACTTCGTGTCCGTAGCATATATTCAAGCTACACGTGCCTCCTGGGTAGTACTAAGTGAGTAACGTCGGTGCAGCGCTTGCCGTAAGGCATCCAAGACAATTGTCTAAGCGTTTGCCAGTTGCATTAGAACAAATATATATACACTCAAGAGCCAAAATATTATGACCACCCCTACATTTTGCAATGAACTCGCCTGAATGACGTGGAAGGCACGTGATCAGGTGGAAGTGGTATTTAACTGCTGCTGGAGATCCTGAAGAATCATTCTTTCACTTACTTCTGTGTGTGATGGGAAAGGCTGCGGATCTAAGCGACTTTGATAGAGGGCAGATTATAATGGCTGGCTCGGAACAAGTATTTCCGAAACTGCACGACTCGTGGGTTGTTCGCGATCTACAGTTGCTAGTACTTATGCAAAGTGGATGAATGACGATGAAACCAGCAGTTGACGACATGGTGTTGGACGTCCACACGCTATCAAAGAAAAAGGTCGTCGGAGACTGTCTCGCATGGTGAAGCAAAACCGGAGCCAGACAGTGGCTCAGCTGACAGCCCAATACAATGCAGGGCCAATTAGAATAGTATCGGAACACACTGTTCAGCGGACACTGTTGGATATGGGGCTAAGCAGCAAACGTCCCACTCGTGTGCCTTTGCTGACCAAGCGTCATCGCCAACTGCTCCTGCGTTGGGCCCGGGAACATCGTGACTGGTCCATGGATCAGTGGGGGAGAGTTGCCTGGTCAGAGGAATCACGGTTTGTCATTCATCACGCCGATGGCCGTATCAGGATACACCGTCTTCCAGGCTAACAGTTGCTCCCTCAATGTACAGTAGGTCATACACAGGCCGGTGGTGGCGGTATTATGCTTTGGGGGACGTTCTCTTGGGCGTCTCTGGGACCCGTGGTTGTGGTAGAGCAGACCATGAATGCCACAGGGTATCTGAACATCATTGCGGACCAGTTGCACCCCTACATGGCCTCTGTTTTCCAGCTGGAAATGGAATGTTCCAACAGGACAACGCCCCTTGTCACAAGGCTAAAATTGTGTTGGAGTGGTTCCAGGAATATGATGCTGAATTCCAGTTAATGTCCTGGCCGCCTAACTCACCGGATCGCAATCCGATAGAACACATTTGGGATGTCCTGGGACGGCAGCTCAGAGTTCAAAGACCACCAATTCGCAATATCTCGGATTTGCGTGACCGTTGCTTAAACATCTGGTACAATCTGTCTCTGGCCATCTACCAAGGACTTGTGGCATCCATGCCAAGGCGGGTTAAAGCTGTGTTGCGCGCCAAAGGTGGGCCAAATCGTTATTGACAGGTGGTCATAATGTTTTGGCTCTTGAGTGTATATTATATAAAAATAAATTAAGTCAATGACAACCATATCTATTCATATTTTTAAAGTGTAGAAGAATAACATCGGTTTGAACAAAAAGACGTAACATCGTCATTTTGATACATTACCTTCATCGTCGTCGTCATCATCCTTTTCTTTAATTAAAGTACACGTTTTGCATTTGCTTGTCGTATTGGAGGAAAGTCTGAAAACTTCAGCCAAAGATTCGGTCTGTCGGTGAAAGTCACTATAGATTTTATAACAATTACCATCGTGTCTCCTCGTTTCTGAAAGAGATGCGAGGCAGTGTCTCTGCAACGAAAATTGTCATCATGTTCAAAAAGGCCGCGTTAGAACAAGTTTTTTGTCACAAAACAATTAATAAAACTATAATAATTAAAACTATATACATTCATGTCCGTAAATTAAAGATAATGAAGTTCAGGCAAAGAAAAGAGACAGAAGCAAAACAAATTTGACTTATTTGTAAAGTCAATTTATTAAACAAAAAGGTAAAAGAGCAAAAAAAGATGCTATATGTTTGACACAATTAATAAAAATTGCGATTTTTACTCCCTGGAGCAAATTTCAAAAAAGAACCTATTTACAAAAAACAGTATAACATGGTTAGTATGTTGGTTAATATGGAGTATGTCTCCCGGACGATGCAATACAGGCCTTACAACACCTAGGCATGCTGAGTATCAAATTATCAATCTGATCTTGGGGAATATTACACCACTCATCAAGCAATGCCCTCCGAAGTTCCGGTTGACAGGTGGGAGGGGGTTGACGGGCTGCAATTCGTCGGCCAAGCATATCCCACACATGCTCTATTGGATTCAAGTCCGGTGAGTATGCTGGCCAATCCATACGGGTGATATCCTCCAATTGAAGGCATTCGTCTACAATGTTTGCACGGTGAGGACAGGCGTTGTCATCCATAAACAGAAATTCAGCACCCATGGCGCCCCGAAACAAACGTACATGTTGTTCCAGAATGACATCCCGATAGATGTGGCCTGTCATCGTTACACTCTGAACATGCAGGTCAGTTCTGGAACCAAGAATAATATTCCTCCCCCAAACGAGCCATCCTGCATCACCGTAACGGTGTCGTTCAATGGTGTTCTCTTGGTGGTAACGGGTACCTGGCGCTCTCCATATGAAAGTCCGGCGAGAATCAGACTGCAAACTAAACTTGGACTCGTCGGAAAACATCACACCAGACCACTGTTGTGGTGTCCACAATGCATGCTCTCTACTCCAGGTTAATCGCAGGCGACAGTGAGTTGCGGTAAGTGGAACACATCTGACAGGCCTACGAGCATATAGATCAATGTGCCCTAAGCGTCTGTACCGGTAGCTGAAGAGAGCTGACGGGACAGGTCTGATGCTGTGCTCCGTCTGTTTCTTTTGGCAGTAACTGCTAAATACCGGTCCTCATTCGGCGTTGTTACTCGGGGGCGACCTGTGCTGTAACATCTATTCACATTACCATCATCTTGGAATCGTTGCCAAAGCCTGGAGATGACACTCTGGGCGATTCCAAGTTCCGCGGATATTTCCAGCTGTGTACGTCCACATTCCAGTCGTCCGATAATTCTACCACGTAAAAATCATCCAAATGCTTCCTTTGTGCCATAACTATGCGGTTATTGCACTGAAAGGCTTTTAAAGCGCTTGTGAACAATTTTACTTCTTTGCCACCATTCCTTATATACCCCTCTCTTACACCTTCGTCATTGTGACGTACTATCCGCGCCATCTGGTGGTTTCCTGTAATTTGCATATTCTTCTTCGAGATGTGTGTGATAATTCTACAGGTGAAATTTTTATTTTAGAGTTCAATTTCTGTGTGATTCAGATTTATCCTTAATTTATGGACATGAGTGTATAATTATAATTAAAACTATACTGTTTAGGCAGATTTTTGAAGTAGAAACTTATTAAATTTCTGTAGTAAGCTATTTCCTCCCCCAGCTCTGATTTGCTAGCGCTCTGGAATTTGGTACCATAGGCTTCAGACTCAAATCCTGGCGGTGGCATTGATGTTTGTGGTTCGGAATCCACGTTAAACTGCAGGTAGCCGTTTAATTAGCCCAAAGTGTGCACAAAATGACCGTAGAGCGACAAACCAAATCCCCCCCCTTCTTCTAGCTGTGAAACATTTTCGAACGATTAATTCGAAAAATATTCTTCGGAGTAGCAATCTATGCGGGGTTTATTGACATTTTTAAAACAGCAATTGAATTAGGACAGTTGAATTAAAGCAATGAATACGAGAAAGGAAACAATGGATTTACTACTACTTCTACTATTTACTATAGTTTTATTGTATATGCATTGAGGGGCCTGATGGCCGAGTGACTAGCGCTCGGTGTCACAGGTTTCGGGTTCGAGTTCCGGCGATGCCATGAATGTTTGTTGTGGTTTGGAATCCACTTTAAACCGTAGGTCCCAGTCTAATATGACTGTAGAGCGTTGGGCATATGGCTGACAACCCTGCCTCGTAAAAGGAAACATCTGTTGGGCACAGTAATATAATAATAGCCTTGCTGAAATTCGAAATAAAAAATAAAAGCTGTCAGAGAAACGTGCGAGTGCAATTTTATTTCCAAATGATTATCTATAAGCTTTTAGTTTCATCAGGAGCCCTGAATGGCCGAGTAGCTAGCGCTCGGTGTCACAGGTTTCGGGTTCGAGTTCCGGCGATGCCATGAATGTTTGTTGTGGTTTGGAATCCACTTTAAACCGTAGGTCCCAGTCTAATATGACTGTAGAGCGTTGGGCATATGGCTGACAACCCTGCCTCGTAAAAGGAAACATCTGTTGGGCACAGTAATATAATAATAGCCTTGCTGAAATTCGAAATAAAAAATAAAAGCTGTCAGAGAAACGTGCGAGTGCAATTTTATTTCCAAATGATTATCTATAAGCTTTTAGTTTCATCAGGAGCCCTGAATGGCCGAGTAGCTAGCGCTCGGTACCACAAGTTTCGGGTTCGAATCCCGGCGGTGCCATGGATGTTGTAGTGGTTCGGAATCCACTTTAAAACCGTAAGTCCCGGTCTAACATGATCGTAGAGCGTTGCGGGGGCATTGTTACTCCGCGTCCGTGGCTTATCTTCAAGTTACAGGGGTAATGCAAAGTGAGTAATGTCTATGCAGCGCTTGCCTTAAGGCATCAAAGACAAGTGTTTAAGTGTTTGTTAGCTGCATTAGAAAAAAAAAAAGGTTCATCAGAGATTAAATTCTCATAACTTTGAAATAAGTAATTTTATTTTATTTTTCCCCTGCAGACTATCTCTGATAGATTTCGAACGCAAAATCGATAAAGTCATTTGTAGCCATATGTTCCATCAACTTTCCTACAAAGAAGAAGGATTTAAACACACTTTTGATTTATTAAAACCTGGAGGAGAAGCTGGTTTCTTGTTTGCTATGAAGACGGGAATGTATACTACTCTGCAGGAATTGATTTCAATGCCAAAATGGAAGGATTCGTATAAGGTTAGTACTTATCCAAAAAGAAGACGATTATACCAAAAATTCCATAATTTTTTTTTAATTTTTGATATTTATTTTTAATTAATTACTATTTAATTAAATGCTATTAATTTTAATTATTAATTAAATTATTTATTGTTTTTTATATTTTTAATCATTAATTATTACTAGGGGCCTGGTGACAGAGTGTGTAGTGCTCTGGTGCTTGGTGTATAATTAAATGCAAGGAAAGACATATAATTATACACCAAGCACCAGAGCGCTAGTCACTTGGCCATCAGGCCCCTAATAATAATCTCAATTTCGAATTCTTTCTATGATAAACTGATTATATCTACTTTATTAAGTGTAAGAGATTTTAAAAAATTCTAAAAGAAAGCAATGGAGATTTAAAAATGATAAAAATTTATATAAACATTTTAAAATTTGAGTTATTCAATAATTTTGCATCATATGCGAATAAAAAAAAAAATTCATATTTTTCTGTGCACATTTAATGAATGTAAGAAATTAGTTTTATCTAATCAGAATATTTTTTTCTGAATATATTTTCCTTATAAATATAATTTATTGGAAATGTAATAATAGTATGTACGTAGCTGGTTTGATTCTTATTCTTGTAATGTGAATAAATATACAATATAGTGACCACATTTCCTTGTGAAAGGCCGACCTCTTGGTCAAAAATGGTTGTAAGTTACCACAGCCACAATTTCCTTTATCCTTTCATCAATTTAGTTCTGTGGTAAAGAAGAAAATAGACAGACCCTTAAAACAATCTTACAAACTCTTTTCAAAGTATCAAACTCTTATAAAGTGCGTAAGACCGCACTTCTTCAAGGATTGCCCCACTGTGAATTAATTGAAAATCCAATTTGCATAAATTTTGGAAAGAAAGGACGCCTAGACTCTTAGAAAAATTGTACCAAATTCTCAAAGCGGACCCTCAAACCACTCCCAAGTCAACAAGCTCCTCAAGGCCAAGCTTACACTAAGATCAGTAGTCACGCAACTCTCGTTAGCAACAGCACTTCATGGACAAAATTGCTTTCTAGCCTAACCACCCAAATCTCAGACCAGCACCTAAACCAATTGAAGTTGAATATGCAAACTTCATTTCAAAGACTCTCGTCATCCTGAAGAAATCTGTCTTAATATTTATCTCCCGTGGAGATATAGAAAAAGTCTACAACCAATTATTACAATGTAGCAATCAGGTATAAAAACTCGAAATCTTCACTGCCCTTTTCTACAAGAAACCGAAGTAAATCCACTTGCTCCGCCCTTCAACCAATGATGAGCAAACCTAACCCTCAGGTTGTCAGCGTCTCTTCACCTAATCTACCACACTTTTCAGCAGCAATTTACTTTCCATACTTCACTGATACAGATTGATCAGATTTTACCTGCATTAATGTTTTTACTAACTGTCGTGTTTTATTAACGATAATTCTTTTTTATTTTCGCAATAGTCAACGATATTTTTAAAATTAATTTCTTAAAATTTTTTGGCAACTGCAGCTGTTTCTTAATTGCACCAAATTTTTATATTTTCTTTTAAATAGCCTTTTACTACGTATGCAAACTTTATTTTCTGCTGTTTTTAATATTAATTTTCTCACTAAATTCTCAATTCGTGTTCGATATTCAAATTCTGATGAAGAGGAGAAGGTAATTTCGTCGCCAATGGTTCTCTGTAAACAGTATGTCAGTTGCCAATTGATTTTCTGTCGATATAAAATGAATTAAATACAACAAAAAAAGCTTTTTCGTTTTAAAAATTCGTCCCTGAAGAGGTTAACATACAATAAAACAACTTTAATAGAAACAAAGATCGTTCATTTAAATGCAGTTGTCATTTTTTTTTTTTCTTTATATTTCTTAATTTTTGGCATCGGCAGCTGGTTCTCAATCTTATCAAATTTTTAAATTAGCAGATCATTATTATCAATTTAACAGGATATTCATCAATATCTTGAAATAATTTTCTTGTTTAGATATAAAAAAAAATACGTGAAAAGTTGTAAGCATGTTATGGAATCCCTGAATGTGTTTTTGTGATTAATTAACTTCTTCCTATAATCATAGTTATTATATCTTACAGGGTCACTATGCTATAGATTTGTATATAAAAGATTTCGGAGTTGAAAAATACAAGAATTTGGTGGAGAAGATTGGTTTTAAGGTCATTGAAATTGTAGAAGAAGACAGAAGAATTCCTTATATGACAGATGACTTATGTAGAGGTTAATAGCATGTTTAAATCGTGCATGTTATCGTATTTTGATCTCTACTTGTGCATTCTAATAATTAATTCAAATGCTGTAATACTTTAATCAGTGAGAAAAATTTTAGTGTAAAAACAGCTATCTTTATTTCAAGATGTTTAAAGATCATAACTAGAAAATTTTAGGAATGATACAATCCAAGATTAATGGTTTTGAACCACTGCTATTTTCTACGACATTGATATGAGACTTTTTTTTTATACGAGACACCTTTATTTTTCTTCGCGTTTTTGCCTCTATAAACAGTGACACACTTTAGGTTTTTCATTATTTCCCTCCGCGCCGTAGATACCTCACTAACCGGCTAGTTCCGAAACGAAAATTTCTGCATAATTCAAAGCTACGGTATGTTGGTATAATGAACTAGCTAGGTCTTGGCCTTAGTGGAAGAGTCAATGTGGCCCTTAGGCTAAAAAGTTTGGAGATCCCTGATTTAAAGCTTCAAGATTTAATTTCTTACTTTTATTAGATAAATAAGTGAACATATATATATATATATATATATATATATATATATACGTTGGTCATAAAGGTTTAGTAACATTTAAAAGGTTTGACTGCTTTTAAAGGATTGTAAATTTTAGGACAAATCTCATACCATTAATTACAGTAAAAATGTTCAGTTTCAATATGTATCTTAATTATTTCTTAATTGCTTGCTACATAAAAACATCTGATTATTATTTTTATTTTTTGATTTACTTACATTGTAAATCTGACAATGTAATCAAAATAAACTTGCGGTGGTCTTGATTGATGGTCTCGCGGTACCGTGTTGACCAGCGCTCCACGGTTTGGAGACTCCTGCTTTAAATAATCAGACATATATATTATTAAACGCACAGTTACGAAACTCGGCGATTAACAAAAGTCAGATAATAAGCCTGTTAATAAAATAAGTCTAAATATAAGTCTGCTAATTAATAGATAAATTAACAGCCAACAATAGTATAAGAACCTTAGTCTTATATTTTTAATTGAAAAAAAAACTGTGAGTCCTCAAACCCGTGTCTGAAGTCTCAACAAAACTACTACAACTTCTATTTTGCTATAAAATATTTTAATTTATAAAGTATCTTCATCGATAATCATCAACCTGATAAATATTTATGAGTTGAAATTCAAAAATCAACTTTTCAGCATTTTAAGTAACTTTTAGAGTTTGAAAACAAAATCCACAATGCTGTTTCCTCTAATAAAACATTCTTTTAAACATATTGTTTCATAAACTGCACTGCATTTTCTACAACTTTTCGCCTTTTTTTTTTGTATATTTTTTTCAAAAAATAAAAAATATAACCCTCAAGGCCAACCGATCTAATCATTCATGCTGTATCAGTCATCATATCACAAGCCTTACTTGTTAATCTATTGTTTTAGTCCCTTAAAAATATTACTAATTTTACTTAATTTGATTTAAAATTGTGCACATTTTATATTTTAGCTACATTGTACGGTATTTACAAGATCGGATTCGAAATTCCCGAAGAAAAACAGGAAGAATTTAAAAACGATGCTCTCCAATCTTACATGAAGACTAACGCTAAAACTGAAGACGGAAAGCTCTGGTATTTTGTTACGGATATTTTAATCTTGGCAATTAAGCCAAACGAAGATTCTGTTTCCAGCAGCCAAAACTAAGTATTTAAAATTTCTGTATTTTATAGATTTTTAAGTTTTAAGTTGTTTTCTATAACTTTTTCAGAAACGAATTTTTCAAAAGAAAAATATATTTATATAATTTTTTTATTCGATTATGTTTTAATCATTTGATTACAATATCAATTCTGCGAGGAAATAAAAGAATAAATAATAATAACGGTCAAATATCACCATATTTGACCGTTGAGAGTAAATGAGAAGTTACGAATGAAAATACACTACTGGCCATTAAAATTGCTACACCAGGAAGAAATGCAGATAACAAAATGATATTTATCGGACAAATATATTATACTGGAAATAACAAGTGATTAAATTTCAAGAAATTTGGGTGCATAGAACCTGAGAAATCAGTACCCAGAACAACCACCTCTGGCAGTAATAACAGCACTTATACGCCTGGGCATTGAGTCAAACAGAGATTGGATGCCATGTACGGGTACAGATGCCCATGCAGCTTCAACACGATGCCACAGCTCATCAACTGTAGTGACTGGCGTATGTTGACGAGCCGGTCGCTTTGCAACCATGGACCAAACGTTTTCTATTGGCGAGAGATCTCAAGGAAGGGTCGTGCATTATCCTGCTGAAACGTAGGGTTTCGCAGGGCTCGAATAAGGGTAGAGCCACGGGTCGTAACACACCAGAAATGCAGATAACAGAACAACCACTGTTCTGAACACGCACTGTTCAAAGTGCCGTCAATGCAAACAAGAGGTGACCAAGACGTGTATCCAATAGCACCCCATACCATCACGCCAGGTGATGATCCAGTATGACGATGACGAATGCACGCCGCTGCCAATGTGCGTTCACCACAATGCCACCAAACACGGATGCGACCATCTTGATGCTATAAACAGAACCTGGATTCATCTGAAAAAATGACGTCTCGCCATTTGTGCGCCCAGGTTCGTCGTTGATCACACCATTGAAGACTCTCCTGTCTGTGATGCAGCGTCAAGGGTAGCTGCAGCCATGGTTACCGAGCTGAGAGTCCATGCTGCAAACGTCGTCGAACTGTTCGTACAGACACTTGTTGTCTTGCAAACGACCCCAATTCTTGACTCAGGGCTCGTGACGTGGCTGTAGGAGCCATTAAGGCCATGCGTGTAACATGCCTGTCTTCTCGGAGGCTAGTGATAGGGGGCCGTTGAGATCCATCACGGCGTTCTGCATTACCGTCCTGAACCCATCGATTCCATATTCTGCTAACAGTCATTGGATCTCGATTGGTGCTGGTACGCATTTCTGCTTCTTACACGAGGCATCACAACAACTTTTCGCCAGGCAACAACGTTCAAATGCAATTTGTGTATGAGAAACCGGCTGAACAATTTCCTCATTTAAACACATTGTAGGTGTCGCTACCGGCGCCTTTGTCTGAATGCGTTGAAAAGCTAATCATTTGCATATCACAGCATCTTCTTCCTGTCGTTTAAATTTCACGTCTGGAGCATGTCGCCTTCATAGTGTAGCAATTTTAATGACCAGTATTGTATGTTGTTTTTTTTCCTCGTATATTTTCACTAATGTAGTAAATTTATTTCAATTTTCGCCAATACATCCTGTGAGATTATGATAGTGACATATTCTAACATTATCACACTTGCACACACTAAATTAGTGTGATTATGCATCGCTAAATAAATCAGTGTGTTTATACATTGCTTATTATATTTGTGCATTATTGAACCTCATTTTATGCTAATGCATGGCATGAATAATCCACCAACAACTGATGATTGCTACCTTGAAGGAAGACTTTTTAAGGACAAGTGCACCACATTTGCGTATACTTAAGAAAACCCGGAAGACTCCCGCCAGGCAGCTTGCCGGTTGATATGAAGCGTTTTAAACACTATGTCACAATCACCATCGAGTTTTCTCGTTTCGGAAAGCAGACAGCAGTGGATGGCGTCAGTAAAATTGAACCTGAGTTCTCCTGAGTGACTAGGCACATTATCTCTTGCCCATGAGCTCAACTATGACCATATTTAAAATAAAATATTATTATTGCTGCATACGACAAGTTCTTTGTTTTTATTACTGAGACAGTTTTGTAATAAATAGCTCTCCAAGAAATTTTAATATTTATTCATTTAGATTTATTTTACTTAAAAAATAATAAACTAAACTTACACTTATATGTCGGTGTCCCTGAAGAAATTAAAATTATATTCTATTATTTTATTTATCAATATTTTAATACACTTTTACAAAAAAATAGAAAGGTATACCTTTTTTTTTTTTTTTTTTTTTTTTTTGAGATTTTAATGAATTTGATATTTATAAATGTGGTGTGAATACTCTAGAAGTTTCTGTAAAAAAAAAAAAAAAAAAAATTTGATTAGTACAACTGTGATCAGGATTTTGTAGGCTTTTTTTTTGTAAAATGATTGTAAAATTAGGAAAAATAAATATTACATTTGTAAAAATGTTTACATTTCATGAGCACTTTTGTTAAAAAGGTTATAGTATTAAATTGTTTATTTCAAAAGGCTGTACATTAAGCGCTATTTAATTCGGCACTTTTTATAATCTGGTACCGATCAAGCCTTTCGCTTTCGGATTTATTCGGGCGCTGGGTTGACTTTTGACTGCCAAGTCGTGGCACAACGCTGCTCGCATTTTCGCCCAGTGTTTATCGTAATTATCAGTTTTTTATTTCAGTACTCATAAATTCTTGTATAATTCGTAACGATTTTTGAAGAAAAGTTCTGAATCAAGGAAGTGACTCGATATTATGTACTTTTTTAAACGAAGCTCAGATGTGTTTTCTTTTGCCATAGAGTAGCTTATCACTACTTGTTTTAACTATCATTGCGTAAATTTTACTTTTATGCTGTTCTTTTTAGCTATACAAAATTCAATTAAATTAATGTTCAATGCTGCATTAATTTTGATTTTGTAGTTGCTAGAATGACAAAACATTTTGGCGCATATTTATATTATCTACACAGGCTCAGATTCTACAATGATTTATCATTTCTTTCCCCATTAAAACTATATTATGCCAGTTAAAAGAGCCGCTACTGTAATTTGTAAAAAGTAATTTTTGGCCAGAATGAGATTAAGACCAAACTTTTCCAATAATTAGAAAATGCAAATAAAGTGAATCATCAATTGAACACTTTTCTCACAGTCCTTGCTATCAAAATAACAATTGAAACCAATTAATTTTTATGTTTATTTAAATTGTTTCTTCTTATTTATAGTGTCCTTGGTGTCATGTAGCCCATTGGTTGGACAAAGCTGATATTTGCTGTTGCAAGGATTTTACGTCATGATGAAGAAATTTCTCTATTGCATTTATGTTTCTGTGTTTTACATTTTGCTATATAATCCAATTTTCAGTACTAAATGTGGATTTATTGACATGTTTTGCTTTGATTGTGAACATTTTTCATCAATGATTTACCTATAACATGTCGACATGGAATAGTCAATTAAGTTCCTATATTATACTTTTCTATGTTATCTTTTATTTATTTATTTATTTTGTTATTTAAAACAAAAGAGATTTGATATCAAATGACAGGCCCCTTTATTGTATCAGATTTTTTTAAATATATCCTTACTACATATTTATTGTTTAAAGAAATTGTTTTTCCATCAAAATTAAATTAAAATATATGTTTAAGTTCCTCTACCTATAAAGGTTCAAGGCATTCGGTATTTAATTTCTATGAAAATTTTACTTCTTATTTTAAAGTATTTTATAATTTTTACATAATTTTATAAAAACATTTTAAAGTAAAATATCTTAATAAAGAAACTGTAAAAGCATGAGGAAATCACAAGCAAATATTTTGCCAAAACATTAATTGATCCTGTGCCATATAATCTTACAAAATAATTGCACAAATTATTTTTATGTAACTTTTTTTTATATATATATATATTTTCATTTTCATAAGTCTGTTCGTAAGTTCTGTTTCATAAGATGTGTTCTAGATTTCAAAACTTTTTGAATGCATAATAAATACCAATGTAATATCAATAAAAAGTATTTTATTCATCAATATATTTAGAATGTTAGAATTTTATATATATATATATAAGTATATTCAAATACTTTTTTTAATTTTCATCATGGATAGAATCATCTTTAAGTGTATGATAAATTTTATAAAGAGTTGTAGTTAAAAAGCATATTATCAATGTAGTTATTTTCTAACAGTATTAAATTTGAAAATGTAAAGGTTTCCTAAGAGGGGCTTTAGGATGTTGTTTTTGAATAAAAGTCACTAAACTTAATATATGATTGACTGATAAATTCGAATGAACTTAATGATGCCCTTAAATACAGGTTAAACGAAATTTTATATAAATAAAGGGAAAAAATTAGTTATTGTTGTACAAAAAATCCTAAACCTTTTTAGAAAGCCTTTTGTGATATATATTGTGATACATTGTTTCAAAATTTTATTTCATTAATAAAAATTTATTCATATTGTTTTAATGGGTTTTTCTTTAAAAGAGACTATATTGACAATTGAAATTTTAATATCGCGTTTTGAAGCATCAAGTCAAAGTGCAAATTAGTTTGCAACAAAAATTTTGTAAAAAACAAATAATATAAAAAAAAAAAAATTTAAGTCGATTCCTACTTTTTTTTTTTCTCTATATTGCCGAAAGTCATAAATAATTGTCATTAATTTTTTTTCTGTTTATCTGGCACCATCTATTGGTAGATATATGCAACTTGAATATAAAAAAACTAAAAATTAATTAATTAAATTTAATTACTGAATTAATAAATGAAAAAAATGTATTAACATCAAGTATCATCCACTACAAGTTCAAAAAAAAATGTATTTGAACTTGAGTGGATGAATAAAAAAGTAATTTATTAACGATTGAAAATTTGAACAAGATATATATAGGGAAAGTGTGACATAATAGAAGGAATTGAATAAGTTGATTTGATATAAACAGAATTGTCAAGTTTATATATAATTGATTACTTACCTACTGAAAAACTGTGGTATAATAATATTTATCAACATAAATTATTGTAACAGATTTTATATGAATATAACATGTATATTCGTAAACAGATTTATATGACTACGTATGTTTTGTCAAACCTACACATATAACATAATATGAAAAACTAGTGAAATGTCATAAACTAAAGAAAATCTTATATCTTAAAGTATGAAAGGAGACTTTTTCATGCAAATCCCTTAAATTACAGGCTTATTTTAACGAAATTTGTTATAACTTTCAGGCTAAATCTATAGAGAGGCCTTATATATATCATTTCAGAAAAATGATTAAGCAATAAATTTTTATTATTTCAAAACCATGCTTCTGTAAGATAAATTTTTGTATCAAATGTAAGCCTAGGTTTTCGCCTAATGTAAGCCTTTAGCCTAGGTATTCTCTAACTCTAGTTGATTTCTATATTCATCACACTTTTATATTTTTGTGCGCCTCAAATCCCACTTAACATTTTTTAATGAGAGCATTTATAATTATCTCTTAAATGAGAATGTTCATAGTTACATCTAAATATCATTAAAAAATGTCATTTAGAGGCAGAAACTAAGGATTCGAAACCATGTTAAGAATTATTTAACAGAATTTTCTTTTGTGTATATATATATATCAATTGGTTAGATTTCAGACTGTTTGCAGACTTGCAAGATCTAATTATTTACTTTTTACTTTCTGTAAAACAATTTTGTGGTTTTATAATATAAAATCAAAGTATTAATCAAGAATTTAAAATTATAAATTGCCACGGATTTTTCTATCTTTTAATTTGTATAATCTAAGCATCGATTTTCATGCAAAATATTTCTCAATTACTTTAATAATGTGCAATAATATTGTGTTTGCATCATTCTCGTGAACTTATACATTAAAGCAACTTTTCATTCACTTTGTATTTATGTTATACTCAGCTGTAGTAAAGTGCATTTATTTAGATTCTGAAATTTGGGAAAAAAAAAATATCTTGAAGTAAAGCTTTTCTTTTTAATATTCCATAATGACATTAAAGAAGAAAACAAACGGTGAAATTTAATTTTGATTTCTCTTTTGCTCCCGTACGAAGAACAGATATATTGTTAATATGGAATAAGATGTGCAGAATGCAAATTATAGTAGTCACAGCTATTTGAAACTCTAAATTAAGTGTTCAAACAAAAGTCTCATATGGAATGGTTTGCAAAGTTACCGTTTAGTTATTAGAAGAAATGCAAGCGATTCGAAAGATATGCATGCATATATAACTATGTATATCTTAAATAATTTATTACATATTTTGTTGGGGAACAAGTAGTTTCTAATAAATTAAGGTTTTTAGCTTGATGTATGCAGAGTATCTCTGATTCAAACTTTACAATATCAATTTGTTGATATTCTATTGACACAGCACATCCCTTTGCATAAGTTAACAAATATTCAAATAGAATTCTTTTCAATATTAAAATTTGATCAAGCGAGCAATCTCACTTCTGTGCTTCTCACGTTTAAGGGAAAGCTAAAAGACATTCTCTCATAAATAAGTAGTTGGAAAGTATTTCAGTTCTTCAATGCTTTTTGATTCAAAATCAGGGATTCACTATCAATGTGTGTACAAAATTTCTGATAGATAAATTCCTTAAAAATTATATAAACAAGTTATTCGTACTCATAAATGTGTTAAGTTATTATATAAATTAAAGTTAGATTGCTTTAAAAAACAATATCATTTCTGGCATATACTTTTTATATCTATAAAAAAATTATGAATTACCTAACATAAAATGTACATATAGATCTGAATGTTTTAAAAATATGTATATGACTTTGGAAAGAAAAAATGGTGTGGCACATAACCAGCAATGTAATGGCGGTCGAATGTTGTCCGTGTATCCCTGAGTAAGGATATTTTGTTAAAGTGAGAATATCGTTGTGTGTTGTAAATAGCATATAGGGAAAATTTTATTTTTAAGGAACACTGCTGAGGAAAACCATCGTTTGTTTGCAGAAGCTATGGAAAATATTCTGACTGAAAACACGTGTAGACAGTGGTTCGGGAAATATTTTAAAAGCAATGAATTCGGCTCACAAAGAACATGACATTGTACCAAAAATACAGGGTGATCATAAAAAAAAAAAACTGTATCGATATGTGATTCGCTAGCTATTATAGCGTTCACAGTAACTTAACAAAATTTTAGTCAAAGGTATTTTGAGGTTTGTGTTCAAGAATCATGTGAAAACAATAGTTACGGTTATAATGACAAAATTTCAAATGGCAACACCTACTTTTTTTAATTGGAATGTGATCTCCGTAGCGAAAAATCCTAAATAACGTTGGAACAGTACTTGCAGCACTAAAATCACCGGCACTATACAGACTAAAAGAAAAATTAAAACAACCAATAAGGGCAGAGAAGCAATAGAAAACAAAGCATTTTATTGTATTTCACAAATATTCTATGTAACTTCCTATACATATGATGACACTTTGCATACGACAGGTGCTTGCATGCTTTTTAAGGTTATTTATAATTTTTTTGTATAAGATTGCTTAGTTAACGATATTAAAATTTCAGGAAACACAAGAGGTTAGTTAAGGATTATATATGGCATTCTATCGTCTTGAATGATGACATTTTGAGTTAAATGTTGCTTATTATCATGAGAAAATTTTTATGAAAAATCTCACCCGATTTCTTTGCACTTTTCTGTAATATATTGTTTTCCAAATTAAAAATTTTCTTTTTATTAAAAACGATCCATATTTGTTATTTAACAGATATAATGATGAATCAATTTTTATGGTCAATCAAACTTCATTAGGTTAATTTTAAATGTATTTATATATTGAAAATTAATGTTTTTGGCAATAAAAAATAAAAATAGAATAATTGAGCATCAGCACAAACGAACATTTTAAAAATTTATAAGCAATACAATAAAGTATAATTTAAATGAATCTACGATTAAAAAGGAAAATATCCTTTATCAGGTGTCATTCATCATTTACTTGCCATCATTTAAGTTATCATCACAGTGCTTAATGACTAGCATATCAGCAGAAATATAAATGGTGCACATTCACTTATTATCAGCAATTCTTAATTGCACATCTTTTTAGAATAGCACAATTTTCGACTGAAAATATGGCAAATTATATAACCAGATTTTCTTGTATTTCACATCGCCTGATATTCTTCAAATATACATTGTAGAAATTTTCAGGACAATTTTATTTACTAATTGCAACAATCTGTTAATCATCTTTTTTATTTTAATATGCGATTGAATCATACAGAATCTGGCTACACAAATATGCAATATTTTATTTCATGTATAAATTGTTAAGAAAAATGCAATGTAATTTCAGGCAAATAAAAATTCTAATAAAATTTTGTACTTTTTAATTATTAGATATATTTTTCAATTTGTTATTTATTCTCAATTCTATTTTTGTAGTGAAGTTGTTTAGGGATAAGTGAAATAAGCTCATTTCATCTGAAAACAAATAATCTGTTCTCTGGTCTGGTGAAAAATTGTTAACCATTCACTCAATAAGTAGTTTTTTTTTTTTATTCTAATAAATTATGCAATCTATGCAAAATATGTGAACATTCTTTTGTTTCGGTTTTACTCTTGTGACGCAGAAATAAGATAAATCATATATCTCAAAGAAAAGTCTAATTAAGTCTGCTTCAATTAAAAAAATATATGTATATGAATAAGAAGCCCCATAAAAATGCAGCTGAAGCAGCAAGTGAAATAAACTGTATTTTGGTCCAGAGAAAATTTGGCCTGTCCTTCATTTGAAGAGGATCCTGCTACAATAAAGTTTTTTTTTTAACAGCAAGGTATCTGACATTTTAATAAATCAATAAATTTTAATTAGACTATTTTTCACACCTTAAATCAGAAACTTCCATAATTAGGAACATCATTAATGAAAATCTTAAAAAAAAATAAAAGTGTAATTCAAGCTTGATGATGAACCAAATAAATTTTCGAAGTGGTAAAGGCTTTGACAATTTTCCCAACATACACTTTGGTGCAATGTTACACTTATGCTAATGCTTCACTTTCTCTTGCTATAGAATACATACACAAAAATTTTGAGAAACAGGTAGCATTAAAAAAAATTATAAATGTGAACTAGTTAATTGCTCCTTTAAGAGTTACATTTCAGCAGTTGAATCGATTCAGTTACATATTTCTTTTTGTGATGATATACACACATCATACTTAAGTATAATTACAACTTTGACTACATCTTGCATTAAAATTTGTTGACAAATATAAATTAAAAGAAACCCAGATTGCAAAACAAATTTATCATCTTAAAATTTTTTTATTTATGTGTATAAAAACAATAAATACAGAATTTTAAATATTCTCTGATGAAAAAACGACATTCTGAGCAAAATATAATTAAAACTAAACAAACACCCAAAAAAAAATCTTCCCAAATTTCAACAGATGCCCATAGACCAAAAGGCATAAAAAATAATAAAAGATAAAAAATAATCAAAAATATTAACAATTACAAAGATGATATTCCAAAGAAGGAGATAAATATGTAACAATTTGGGAATTTTCTAACAAAAATACAAATATTATAAAAATATCTCATAAATTCTTTCATACTTCAACAATTTATAAAAGATATTTAACAATAATTTGAATGGACACACATTTTTTAATAAAAATAACTTTTTATAAATTAATTCAAAAAAATTGTCTTTGATTTAAATGTTCTGTAAAAACTCTGTTATAACGATTATTTTTATTATGCTAAAAATGAACTAAATATTTTACCAATATTCTCTACAGTAAAAGCTAACATATGTACAGTATAATAACATTAGTAATAAAATATACAGAATAATTAAGTTGGATTTATGTTTCAATTTGGAACCTAAATTATTTGTTTTTTAAATAAATAAAAAAAAAAAAAAAACTAAGGAAATTTTTAGTTTTCGATTATTATCTTAAAATGCTTGATTTTGCAATGATTTTTAAATTAAACATTTTAATATATTGCAAAAATAAGCATAAATTATAAATGAAAAATTAAAGCTAATGACAGGATAAGACATTTAACATATTAAAAATTTACCCAAAAATAACAAGAAATCAAATTATAACATACAATGAGATTATTCCATAAATACAAAATATATATATAATTACTACAAATAATTCTAGGTATGTTCACATATATATGACGCCAAAGTGAATCAGCCTGATAACTATGCAAATTGATATAATGTTGTTGCAGTAATAAAAATAACATGGAATCAAGATAATTCCATTAAATTTACAAACGACAGATTATACATCAATTAAATTATATTTAACATAGAAATAAAAATCTTAACTTTATGAAGTTGGAAATAAATTTTAAAATGTTTTACATAATATAAGTGTTTTAAATTACCATTAATTCTCAACTTCTTTAAAAATAGATTTACATTTAGTTTTATAAAACAACTAGAATTCTTAAGCATAACTCACCTAACTGTTACGTAAAATATAGGAGGATAGTATAGTCTGTTTCATATTATTATTGTTATTATATGTACTGGTGATGGAAAATTACAATGAAAAGAGAAAAAATGGAATAAACACAACCATATCATCCAGGTAGTTGACCAACGAGAATTAACTACATATCTGAAAATCACTATAAATTCAGGGAATTCAATTAAAAAATAAAATAAAAATGCAAAAAGGAATGAGTAATAAAACTACTAATAAGGGAACATTGAAAAAAAAAAATTCAATAAAAACTAAAAGAAATAGAAAATTAAACATTATTCGAATTTCAACATCAATTATAAATCAAATTGATAGGAAATATCAGTTAAAATTATGCTTCAAATGTTAAAATATAAATATTGAATCAATTATTTATTTAATAACAAATATGGTAGGTAGGTATATATTTTTCTTATAACAAATATGGTAGGAACCTACCTTAGTCAAAAGAATGTAAGCATACAATTTTCATAATTAATGATTTCGAATATCAACATTTCTAATATCTATAAATTTTATAACTCTTATTAAAATAATTTCAAAAAATTGAATACAATTAAGTACCTCTTATTTACAGTTAGTATTAAAATGCATAAGTACTATTAATTAAAAAGTAAACAAATATTAGTTATTTAAAAGGCAAAAATCTAATCCCAAAAAATCTTTCATGATTAAATATATTTAACAAAATAGTTAAATGATGAAATATGAAGGATATGAAGCAAGGAGCTTATTTATATAATCAATAAAATTAAATAATTACATAAAATTGCTATAGTAGCACCTGTTATCAAAATGGACGGTTTAAATATCACAAAACAAATATGGTACTAAAAATAGATATTTTAAACATACAGTAGAAGAAACTAAAATTTCAGATCTCTAAATAAATGCATATTTAATATTTTTTATATATATATATATATATATATATTACTTAATAATTTATTTCTCATTTTGTACTGTTAACTTGTATAAAAACACTGTTCTACAAGCACATGATTTTATATAATGTAAGCATGTGACTATATGCATATAAGTACATATCTCATAGATCACACTACTTTGTTGAAAATGGAATGAATTGAAAAATATGATTAATACAAAAATTTAGCATATCATATAAACTACACATTTCTAAGAAACATGTTAATATAAAAGAAAAAAATATTTCTAAACACAGAACTTTAATACTAACCATAAAAATAAAATATATAAAAATTTATAAAGAAAACATTATACAGTTTGTAAATGGACGGAGAGTTGAAAAATACCACAAGAGCAATTAAAACACATTTTGGAATGCATAAATGAACAAATAATACAATTAAATAAAAGAGAGAGATAAAAAGAAGATACACATTAGAATTCAGTGCTAATAATAATGTATAATATATTCATTTAATGTAAATAGCATATTTTATCTTATTCATGTATAATAAAATTTCCATTTAATTTAGTTTAAATAGAAAATAAGAACATATTTAAAAATTGCAGCAGAAGTAAATCACCGGTATATAAAAAAAATACTGACTACAAAATAAATGCGCCAAAAATAATAAAGCAACATTTAAAACTGATGCTGTAATATATGTAGAAGATGCAGTACAATCAACAATTTTCATTGCTTGCAAAAATTCAAGTCCTAAATAATTATGATAGTCTCTTTTATATTCAGGTACAACTTTTAATTGCTGAGTAGCATCTTGAAAAATTAAATCACTATAACCCTCTTCAGAAACAAACATTTTAAAAGTGAATTCTTCACTATATTTTGAACCATAATATTGCTGTGCATATAGGAATAAATCAATATAAGCACTGATATATTCCTTGGGTTTCATTCTATCTGTGACAATAGCATTAGAGGCAACTTTTCCAAGATTACAATGTTCATACATATCATAGGCAGCTCTAGTACCATCTCGACAAAGAAGTTCAAAATCATCAGGCATCATAGGACGAGACCACCATTCTTGGTTTTTTCCAGCTGTATTTTCTAAAATAGTAGTATGTTTCACAAATGCTATTTCACCTCCACCTTCAACAAGACACTGTAATGCACCAGTGTGGCCAAAGAAAGGTTCATGAGAACTTTTGGAACAGAAGTGAGAGCTTGAACCATGGCATAAATCACAAAGTGTGCTATACTGAGAATCACCAACAGTATATTCTCGAGACAAGGCCCCTGGTACACAGCTTTTCTGAAAAAATTCTGCTGCAGCATGTGCTGAATCGCATCCATAAGATCGCATTCGTTCACTAGATAGAAGAAAACTCATTGGAATAACCCAACCTGCAGCCATTCCAATACCAGTGTGGCACGATCGTTTACCTATTTAAAAGAAAAATGGCATTTAAAAGTAGAATTTTATTGAAAATAATAAATATTAATTTTCAGAAAAGTCTAAAGGTTACATTTTAAATTAATTTATTAAATGAGTAGAACAAAATTTGAAATGAGTAAAACTAATTTTCTAAAGTAGTCCATAATAATCTAATGAACTGTAATTTAAATTCTACTAACAATAAACAGTCTCGCAAAAATAAATAATGAAAAAAAAAAAAAATAAGAATCAACTTCAGATAAAATTTACTAAAACTAGTAGGTTAATAAATGCACATGTATATTAGATTACTATTATAGGTACCATTTTATAGTTGCTCTGTGGTATGCTATCTTTAAAATGATTCAATATGAGCACTTGTTTTAGTTTCCCTACTAAGTATGAGTTTAGTATAAATTTGAAAATCCACAGAAATGTAACTATCACTTATAATAATCCATGCTGAAGAATTGAATTCCATAAAAATTACAGATAATCCATAGGAGTTGGCAACTACACTTATCCATTTGTTGAAAGTATTATAAATACCAATATAAGGCAACAATTACAAAATGATGATAATCAATGACATATATAGGACAATTTTTTTATGTACAAATTATTATATTTTTCCATATAAAAAGTTTATAATACAACTTCCTTATTTACCAATTATGTATTTATCATTTATACATGATTTGAATGAGTGAGTATATCTGTACATGAAGCATATTTAGATGTAAACCTCAATAAAATTATTTGATACTTGATTCATTCATCTTCGTTTGATCACCCCAATTAAATATTACTTATACATTATGAACTATGATATACAAGCAAAGGTGATTGTGGGTATCACTGAAATTTTCTGAGCTACATATCAAAATTTTTGAAAGCTGTATGTAAAACAAATTAGATCCCCCTCCACACCCCTACAAATCTTTTCAAAAAATTGCAACACAAGATTTAAAAAAAAAAGTATCTATTATCCGCTTTATATGTTGATTCTACCATTGCCTACAGAAATCATACGAATTTTTTACTCATATTTATTTCAGAGATGGAGAAGTAAACATTTTCAGAAAAGATATATTTTCAGAATGTATAAAATCAAATTTTTAGAACTGGTAGCCACAACTATTTGAATATAACAAATTTTCAGAATACAATCACCCCTCCATATAAGATAAATGCAAAACAAAATATAAAACATTATAAAAATTAATAATAAAGCAAATAAGCTTTCAAACCTTTTAAATAAAGCAAATCTGTATCTTTATCTGGTTGCCTAGCAACTGCAATTACATAATATGCTGGTTCTTCTAAATCATATTGCTCAGCAACAATAGGCATGAGATTATATTTCCTGCAATAATAATATACATTTTAAGCATTTATAATCAAAACATATGAAGACGCCTTTATTACAATAAAAGTAAATGGTTTCAACTTACTGTCCAGCTCGATAAATGTCCCCAGCATCAAGTACAACAAGATCAGCAGCATTTTCTCTTATTAACTGCATGCAGTTTATTTGACTAAAACCTTTGATGCAAACTAAATCTGGTCTCAGCATTCGAGCTCGAAATGCTGTCTTCATTTTTTGGCATTTTCTCATTTCTTGATCCGATACAACACACAGCCTTGCAGAAGGAATAGGGCATTTCTGTAACTTTTGTTGGAATGTCTTCTCAATGCTTCCTAGTATGTACAATAACATAGTCAGTAAAGTAACTAACAGAATATTACATTTAATTGTTTCATGACATTATTTAGCAACACTATTTAATAACAGAACAGAAAATTCTAGGATGAACTTTTAGAAAAAGTAATTTAGAATTAAAATTTTAGATACAGATGCAGAATATGAACTAATATACATTTTTTGAACTATCCATATGGTTTTCATAGAATAGCAGTGATATTTACTAAATGAAGAAATGAAAAGACAGAAGTGTGCTGAGCTTATCACAGATAAAAAAATAATTTTCAATTTTAATAATTCATAAAAAAAAAATTTCTATTTGCTATAAAAATACTAATATATCTTTCCTCTTAAATTAATTTTTTTTAACACAAAATTATGATTAGATAACATTAGATAACTTTGCCCATCCATTAATGACTTTATTCAAATAAAAATGAGGAAAAGTAATAAAATAATTCTATACTTGAAATTATTAGTTTGTAATATTTAGTTATTATATAGATTTCTGAAATATACTAAATTTCCTTTAATTCTTAAAATTTTATTCCTTTCCTAATATGATTCAGATATCTTATAAAATAAATAAATCACTTGAGTGATTCAACTGTTAGAGCAAGTTATATTTTGAAAAGAAAACAGTCCTACAAAAATAGAAGTGTTAATTGTTAATATAATTTTTATTAAATACACAATGTTATATATATAATTGCTATACACAATGTTATATATATAATTGCTATACACTTCTGCTATAATACATGAATTATATATTAAAAAATCTGAAATTACTTGACAAATACACATATTTTTTTATAATATGCATATAGCATTCTGATATTTTCAAAATTACTTCTCCTGCTTTAGATCAGATTAAATGAAATCAATCTTTACATTTTATGACCATTGACTTCATATGATTTTTTTTTTTTTTTTTTTTTTTTACAGATTGCCTGGAGTATATCAATACTTAGATAATGAAAATAAAAAATACATCAAAATTTTAAATATATATTTACAAAAGTCAAATAGTAAAGGGGTTAATTTGTTAATTGATTTAATTTTACATTTATTAATAAATTAGCTATTTAGGCATTTAAAACACAGAATATTATAAGTATTAAAATTTTATAATTATTATACCTTGTTAATATATTAAGTTAAAAACATTTGAGGATCAATAATTCATATTTTTCCCTTTACGTGAAAAAGTCTAATGCATTAATTCAGTACTAATATATAAAATTGAAAACATTTACCTAAATAGCCTGAAAAAGTTTGTTGGCTTTCTTCAAGAGGTACAAGATTTACAGTTAAATCCTGAAATAGCAAATTTCTCCCTTCATACTTCTCATTATATCCAAATAATGTAAAAGAATTTCCAATTATATCTGGATTTGAATTATCTTGCCATCTTCTTCCACCATCATTCCATTTTGCCCCAAATTTAGATGCAGCTTGCTATGAAAAAAATAATAAAAACATTTCAACAGCTGATAAACAATTTAAACTTGTAGTATTTAAATTCTAATAGAAAATACTTACAGTTAAAAACCTTTGATACAAATATTTCCGTTCTGGATGAGTTGCAGATGTTGTAACAACAGCATGAGATGGAACATATCCCCAATTACAGGTCTTATAGGAATCAATACTAGCAGTGAATCCAGTTGGGCAAACAAGTTTGAAATGATTTTTACTAGGTCCATGATAATTCTCAGAAGCTGTCATTTCATCTACAGTAGTATGTTTCAGGAAAGCAATATCACCACCACCATTGATAAAACAGTTAAATGCTCCATCAAAATTAGCATAAGGATCACTACCAGAACAGCGAGTACTTTTGTCACCAGCACAAAGGTCACACATATGCATGGGATTATCCCCTAAAGTTTTTGAAAAATCAATAATTTATTTATAAAACAGTTTTCAATAAAAAAACAACAAAAGCAAAATTTTAAAATTGACTTCTAACAAAAACTGTATTAATTTTTTAAACATTTAAACATAACCCCACAAACATGTTTATGTAAGTAGGTAAGATGTAAACAGATAAAACATGAACTTTTAATAAAATAAATTTAATTTTTTTTGGCAAACTCATATCATTATTTTTTATTTCCATTTATGACGACAGAATAATTGTTTGCTTTAAAACTTTAACTTTAAAAAAAAAAATTCAGAAGAATATGATGAAAATGCTACTGGAGCAAAATTCCAGATGTTTTTCTCATCACAGCCAAATTTCATTTAAATTATTATTGAAAAATTTGTATTTTATCACTAATTAATGCTCAATGTCATCAAAGCGTGCGCATGCACGCACACACACACATTTATTTATTTAAACAGAGTAAATAGCAAGCAAAGAAATTTCTTAACAAATCCATTATTTTTAAGGAGTTCTACATAAAGTAGAAATAAAGACATTAAAAAATCTGAATGAATAATTTACTAAATTAAATGCAAATTTCTTAGTATTACCTGTAGGGTTATATTTATCAATGAGAGAATTTGGTGCACAACTAGGTCCGAAAAATGCAGCAGCAGATTTTATTAGATTGTTGCAATCAATTACTTCAATGATATCCTTGTCAATGAGCACAGAAATGGGTATTACCCATCCAGCCATTTGCCCAATACCTGGAAAACAGGCCTTTTTGTGTCTCAAATCTGCAAGAGTTCTAATATCCAAAGACTCACGAACAACAACCACTGCATAATAACCAGATGTTTCCTCTAAAAAAGTAAAGCATGTTTTTATCACAAATAATTATGTAATTACAGACAAATTTCATAAAATTTGAAATTTATAATACTTTAAAAAACATGTTAAATTAGTTACATATAATTTTGAAAATTTATAAAGAAGTAATAATTTCTCTATTATCCAATGTTTGAATTCAATTTAATTCTAAAGCATTTTGAAATAGAAATAGCAGATAGTTTTGACTTTTTATATTTTAACTGAAATTTATTGTTCTGAATATAGATAAGTTAAAAAAATATATATATTTTCATTCTATAAAAGTTAATAAATTTAAGGAGAACTGTAATATGGATTAAAAATTCAAATTTTCAAATATTACTAAGCATTGAAAATTACTTTTTAAATAAGGGAAAAAGTGAAAAGGGTAATGGGAGAATAATAATAATAAAAAATATATATATTTAATATAATTTGCTATTAAGAAACAGAAAATTTAAACTTTTGCAAAACTTTTTATTGAAAAAATAAAATAGATTAAATGAAAATTGCAGAAAGAAAAAAAAAAAAAAAAAAAAAAAATCACATTTTAAGAAAAACAATTTTTTAATTACTTTTGTAACATTAAAATTTACATCTAGATAAAACAAAATATTGCAAAGGTTAAGATCATAACAATCCCAAAATAAACATACCAGATCCATAGACTTCAGCAATTACTGGCACTAAACTGTTATAACGACCAGCAATATATACTTCTCCTGGATCTAGAGTAAGCAAGTCAGCTCGACCAGTATCAAGTAAATCCATACACTTATCCTTATCAGCAGCTTGCTGGCAAGCCAAAGTTACTTTGAGACTAGTAGTCCTATTAACAGCTCTTGAAAAGTCAGCACATTTTCTTTGCTCAGCAGTACTAATAGTACACCAAACAATGCTGTTCAAATCATTAGCGACAGCTGAAAACAAAATTAGATACAAATAAAGTATTTTATAGAGCTATTTAAATCGTGGAAAATCTGACGAATGAAAATATAAATTATGATTCAAATACAACAAATATATATATACATACATGCATTTCAAAATATAAAAACATTATATTTGACAGAATAAAAATGAACAGACTTATCTGGAAATAGTTTAGTTTTATTACCTCTATCAGAACACCATTAATAAGCATCAATTTAAGGTATGCATTAAAATTTGACTAGAAATGGGAGGAAAAGTTAGCTAATATAAATTATTAAGTTACAATATTTAATGATAAGATAAATAAAGCACATAAAACCAAATATGTAAGAGAAAGAGATAAATTATTTGTTAAAATAAAAAGAAAAATTTAAAGAATACATAAATTTCATAAAATATATAAATTAAATGCAAATGTAACATCTTGTTTTTGTATCTAAATTTGTTTTCCAATTAATTTAAATTACAATATGGATTTAAGTAGATAAGGTTAAAAGTTTTAACAGGAAAACATCTATGGAAATATTTCGCAAATGAGAATTTCAATAGGGGAATAAAAAAAAAAACAGTAGTAAGTAGTTTATATGTAAATTTTCATATTTTCACAGCATGAGTTCAAATGTTTATAAAACAGTTTTGATACCTTAATCATAAATATATTTGAAATAATTTACTATCTAGTAAATTTAATAACGATATAAAACTTTTAGCAATGTTATATTTCATAAATGATATACACAATTTACTTATATACACAATGTATTTTAAATCGTGCTTTTTCCATATTAATGAATGAGTTCTATCTACTCAATCATACAGGTTTCATAAAATATGTCATTTCTAACTTTAAATTAAGTTACAGTTGTCCATGAAAATTACATTAAAATTTTATAGGCAGTTTTAAACATTTACCTCCTTACATAGATATTAATTAAGCAATTTAGGCTGTCCAACCTGTGGTTTTCCAATTGCATGCCACTCAGCACTGTTGCAAATGCAACCTGCTATAGAAATCATAAATTTCTTGAAGATTTTGAGATAAGTAGATATTTTAATCATTAAAAAAATTTCTAATTGTATAAAAATATATACTTAATGTTTAAATATAAAAATTTCCTTAAACAATATTTTCAAAGGTATTTTTTATTTTAGTGATTGATTACATCTTCTAGACAGCATAATGATGCATATATATATATATAAAGTTAAACATTAGAAAACATCAAATATTATAATGCCATGACATTTCAGTTTAATCTCATGGTGTATATCTCAGATGGTAAATTTTTACTACCTTTTTTGAGAAGTATTTTTAAGCTATCAATACTTTATGTAAGACTCACAAGTGTTTTCTTCAAATATAGCATAAGAAGCTAAATGGTTGGACAGGTCTATTTAATAGCATAAACATTTTTATTGAGAAATACAAAGAATAATAATAACAAAAACCCAAAAGTTAACTTTCATCAGTGACCAATATTAAAATATTTTTTATTATTAGATTATACATGGTGTTTAATACTGGACAACAACTCAATATGATTTTTCAAAGTTCTATAGGACTTAAAAAAAAAAAAAAAAAAAAAAATGGATAAATTCTGAAACAGTAAATAGATCGTTGCTTACAAAATCAAAATAGAAGGATTTTTTTAATGTGATCAAAAATAGAGGAAATTCTAAAGATACTTTGATTTGATATCACTTTCTCAGAAAAAAAAAATTGAAGAAATTCTATCAATTTTGTTAGTTGATCAGTCATTGTCGATAAAATATTTAAAATTTTTAATCAACCACATGTAAAATAACAGATAACTACAAGGAGACCACGTACAAAAAAAATAAAAAAGCATTAATTTTGAAGACTGTGTTTTTCTTACATTGGAGTGACTCTATCAGGAATCGGAAGAATGATTATTGCTAAAACTCGAACGAACAACCTCAAACAAATCAAATCACCGAAATTGATTAGATGATAACAAAAATAAATAAGGGGAACAAAATTTTAAATCAACTGTCACTCACTTTTCACAAAATTTCAATAAATTTTGCAAGTTAACATGCGTTTTATTTTATTTCATTTCGAAGTATAAACTACAGTCGAAAATGGATACGATTAACTGAATTTTTAACGACATAACAAAACAAATTTATAACTTTACGATAAAAACGTTGTCCTGAAACTAAACGTAGTACTAGTGTGCATTTTAGTTATACATACAGAAAAGAAGATAAAAATTCTTATTACAGTAATGATTCCCATAGCAAATTTACTAAGGCAAGAATTTAATTATAATACATAAATGGACGAATAAAAATACATTATTTGCTTACTTTATCAAACATGAATACAAAAATTAAATAAATAGGAAAAACTAAATACCTGTTTTAAAATAAATAAATGTAAATAAAAGAATCCACACCCAGTTTCCCGAATCCATAACGGTTGGTGTTTATTTTGATGTTTGTTACTGCGGTTACGGCTAAAGTTTTACGACACATACAAGATGGTCTTTTATTATTAGAGTTGACCACCTAGATAGAATAGTAAACAATGTGAAAGTTAAGAATTTAAGCAGTGTTAATTTTAACCCAGTTAAATTCAATACTTCGGAAAGAACAGCTTTGAAATTAGCAGTTAAGTTTAACTCTATTAAATTCAGTGCTCGTATTTACTGCTGCGTTATTCTTTAACTCGTTCTTAACTTTCAGCGATATTCTTGAAAAATATTATTTATTGTTCGGGCGTTTTTTTTTTTTATTTATTTTAATTGATTTTATATGATGAAATTTTAGAAACCTATTAGAGTGAATATTTTGTAATTGAGTTATAAAATATATGATAAATTAAGATGATGCTGTGTAATACATGTAAGATATTTTTTTTTGGAGTTTTTTTTTAATTCTAATTTATAAACTTTATTAAATCTTTTTCTCAAAAAAACTTGTCACAGTAAAATAAGTTAAGCACTGATAGATCAACATCACTTATAATAAATATACTGAAACATATTGCATTAAATATTTTCCTTTTAATAGAGAGTTAATTTTTAACAGAAAATATTTTATAAATAGGTCAACAAATTACAAATGCCAAATGTATTCTTCAATTTTTTTTTTTATGTATAAAATTCAAAATTGTATTTTTTATTTCAAATAGAGGCCTGAATATTTTTTTGTGTTTTGTTCGTTCATCAAAGCCTGAAAGTTTTTTTTACATGCAATTTCGCTTTAGAGTTTGTAAGATTCTGATATTGATTTTTTATATTTTTCGCAATTTGTAAAATTACCAACATGTTGAAGTCTTTTTTGTCTTAAAGATAAAATAAATGTGTATTATGATGGGAAATTTTTGAAGTTTTTTAATTTTCAGAGATAGAAAATTTATTGCATCAAAGTCACAACTATGACAGTCCCTCATAATTCATAACATACTTTGTTGTTGTTGTCGTATCCCTCATGGAAGGAGGGAAGAGGGGTGCAGCTTCTGTTCTGATGGAGCACCCGTAGGTAGAAGTCTGATTACTTTTCCGTGACGCTCTTACAGTCATAGGAGACCGGGACCTACGGCTTAAAGTGGATTCCGAACCACTACAAACATCCATGGCACCGCCGGGACTCGAACCCGAAACTGTGGCACCCAGCGCTAGACACTCGGCCATTCAGGCCCTATAGCATACTTTAAAACTTTGAAATTCCTTATTATTAATTAAATTTTTATATCAAGTTAATTTAATAATAATTTGCAATATAATGAAGCAGCAATTCAAATGAGTTTTTTTTTTTAAATTAATTTTTATGAAGAGATTTTCGAAGTTTAAGAGCTTTGTTTCTTTTGTTGTGAAATTATGAATGTGAAATCTACCTAGGGCGTTTTGGAATTCTTCATTTTAAAGCTGCCTGATGTTCAATTGTCTAATGCTCTGGCTGTTGGTACCACTGGCTTCAGGGTTGAAACCTGGTGGTGGCATAGATGTTTTTTAGTGGTTCGCAATACAAGTTAAACTGTAGTTTCGATCTCTTTAGCCCAAAGTGTACAGAAAATGACAGTAAAGAGACAAACCAAATCATAACTTTAACGAAACTTGCTTTTGAATCTTCAAAGAAACCCAAAGTATTCTCTTACTAAAAAGCTGTCAACAAATTAGAGAATTTTTGTGAATTGAGTGTTGCAAAATTATGCTCCTCCTTTCCCGTTGAAATTTTTTTTTTAATGGAAGAAGAAAATTTAACACTTAATTACTTACTAAGTAACCAGAGTTTCATTGATGAGAACTATAATTTAATATATTTGTTAATCAAATAAATTTACGAAAGTTCATACTTCTATATATAAGAACAGTTGTAATTATATAAATGAAAAATACAATTGGAGTTTTTAAATATTTATTTGGAGTTTTAGTTTCATTTTGAACTACTTAAAATGTAACCTTTACTTAGTTTTAAAAGTTCTTACGCTTAAATTGAATATATATATATATATATATATATATAAGTTCATATTAGTTCGGGGGAATCTAAGTAACATTATAAATGATAAATAAATACAACTTGATTGTTTTCACCTTTAAAATGGGATTAATTTTAACGACACAAGATCATGAAAATAATAATACGATTTAATACATATATAATGAATAATTTTGTGAAGAAACTGAAAGGAAACAGATTTTTTTTTCTATAACACCTTTATTTCACGTTTACATATTTTATTTCAACATATATTTTATTTCATAACTTCTTACAAGTGCGATTTTTTCACAGGTACAAGATACACTTCGTTGCATGGTGTGAAACTACATCGTTGAATTTGAAACTGTGTGAGCTTGAGGTTTTGAAGAAATGCGACTTTCAAAAACATCATATCGAACTTTGAGAGAAATAACAAGTACGGGGATACAAGAGTACTGTAAGTAGCTATTACATTTTAGGAGATCTCCAAGAAATCTACATGATGTACAAAAGATTTCTTGTGAGTGCTGAGCATCTAAGTAATACAAGAACTTTTTGATAATTTATTTCTCTGTAATATGAATATAGGAATCACTTTCCATGAGCACAAAATTCAAGCTCGTACTGAAAGGAAGAGAACCAAAAAAATAAATGGCTCCTTTTTCTTAAAAAAAAATTGGTATACATGTTTATTTTATTAAAGGAAATGAAGCACCAAGCTCATGAGAGTGAATTTTGATTTTCACAGCCATTTTAATTGTTTCACATCATTAGATCAATCAAGTACAAATATCCAAATCCATAGAAATAGTTAAAAAAGTTTCTCATGACAAATACATATTTTCAGAACTGGAACCAAGAACTTTCTTATTGGAATTTTTAAAGTTTTATACATCAATCAATTAGTTAATTGATTAGTTACATCAATCATCAATCAGTTATCAAGATTTTGAAAGTTTTATATGAAAATTAATCTTTATTTTTAATTTAATGATAAAAAAAAGTAAATTGCTTAAATTTATTTTTATTTCTAACAATATAATTTTAGAAATAAGGGAATTCAGCCAGATATTTATTTTAAAATAAATTATGCCTCAAATCATCAAAGTTATCGATGTTAAACATTTTAATAGCAGAACTATTTGTAATTTCAAAATGCATAACTTAAAAAAAAACTTGAAAATGAAATAATAAAGCCTCGTGTAAGCTGAGTATCCTAATTCCAGTTCATTATTGTCAATTATACAATAAAAGATGGGAACAATTAAAAACATAAATGAAATTTGAATTTAATCTCTAATATAAATCCAGAAATTTTTTATTCACATCTACTGACAACAATATATCTTGCAAAATATTTAAAAAGGATTTATGCTGTACGTATAGTGATTTAGAGGTAAAGTGATGGCACAAGTTAAACGCATTTGTTAAACAGGAAACATTGAAATAGTTTGTATATTCTAAGTGCTACTCCGATACCTTCACGAGAGGTATAAGCCATAATATATTCTTTCCATATTCATGCATAGGTTACAACAGATACTCATTTGCAAAATTTTGACATAACATTTCAAAATTTACATTAAGATGTCTATAATTATTGTAATTTACGTTACTCCTAAGTTGTTTAATCTATCGTTAACTTGTGATGGGATTGTGTAATATAACTATTACTGTGTAGAAAAAAAGTAAATTGGCGGCATGTGTAAGAAATTTTAATGAAGGATTTTTGTAGTATATATATTATCAAATTAAAGCAGAAGATTTGTTTTACCAAGTCCAATGTTATAATTAACGGATATGCTCCTGAGTGATTGTGTATGAAAACGATTTTTTAAGTTGAATTAATATTTTAATTATTTAGAAACAGCGATATTTTCAAAAACCTATTTCCGTAATTTCTACGTAAAAAAATATGTCTTTTCGTTAAGAAATCTATAAATGATTGTTTCTCCTTTGAGCATGTCAATGATTATTTATCAGAGATGGATATTTTATTATTATTATTTTTTAATTTAACTATCCCTATACTTGTCACTCTTTACAATTTCGATTAAAAGTTTAGTATTACGTATGCATTACAACTGAGTGTATTTATTTATTAAACCTTCATCAACTTCGGATATTGTGATAGACATGACATTGAGTGATCGGAACACACAGATACAGAGCTAGATGTTAAAATCAAGTCTAAGTGATGAGGTGCTATGTCAACCAAACTCATGCGAGAAAGACTGTAATTTGGACACTTAATAAATATAGTTTCAATACATTCAGCATTTGCAGTTTAATTTTGAATTTTTTTTTCAATCAGCTTAGTATAGAAAAGAATCTTTCAAAAGTAATGATATGTATGATTCATATTTGAAATAAACATAGGTAGAAAAATAGTTTCTGATCTGGGCCACAAATAAAAGACGTCAAAAGTATATTTCAATAGTAGATTTCAGAAAACTTTTCGTTATAAATAAATATTATAGAAAATATTACCAGAAAGGAATTTTGAAAATGTACTTCTTTAGAAAGCTATTGGATAAAAATGTTTTAATAATGACATTTTCATTTCAAAATTTAAATATAAATGTAATAGAATATATATCAGTATGAAGTTATATATTTTTATAAATGTTATTTCTTTTATTTTATTCGCTCGATTATATAAAATTTAAAACATTTTCTCTGATGCAATACTTTAATAAAGTTTTTATTTAAAGATATGTAATTACGTGACAGACATTTAGCTTCAACGAATTTAATGAATACAGACTTTGTCTTTCCCATTTACTTTAAAAATATGTTTCATTTGTAAGGCCGTACAATAGCTTTAGTTATAAAATTGTATTAAATATTTTTCCCTCTTATTTGCTTTCATTATATACTGATAAATTCAATTTCCACCTTAGCAAATGCTCACATTATGAACCTCATTGTTATTTTAATCAGAGAATTACAGTGATTTAATTTCAGAACAAACTCAACGAGTGTTTTACACGCCGAAAGAAGTTACCTGTACTACGATATTTACTTAGATGTTCCGATGTTCTCCTTTAGTTTCGGCAGAAAACACAAAAGTTTGTTTTTATGATAATAAGGCATCAAATACTTTGCAAGTAAAGTACAAGTACTTCTAAAGTAGAAGCACTTAAGCAAAACTTATATAAAACAGGCATTTTCAATGTTTCAAAATGAACGGATGAATCTGACTAGCATGTAAAAATATACTGAATATTCTTCATTCCTATAAGGTATGAAAAATACCAGATATAATAATATTATTATTGTTTAGTTTATTAATATAATAATTTTATATTGGATTAATAAACTAAACAAAAATGTATTTGAAACATTTAAATCGAATATTAAAAAAAATAAACTATTTTTAGTTCTAACGTTGTATTTGTTGCTGCGTCTTTTTTATTGTACTGTCTATTTATGATGCACTCTCATAAAAGAGAATAGTATTCTTAGAAGGAAAAAAAAAAACATTGACTTAAAATTTGATATTAATAATCGTAGCAAACACAAAATTCTGCTATACATTTTAAAAGAATAAGCTTTTTGTTTATGAATTAATTTGTTTACAATTCCATTTTCTCTTTGCAATTTCTTTACGATGGGTTAGGATTTGTCCATTTTCAGTATTCAAAACGACTAAAAAGTACCGTAATAGTTAAAAATGAAATGAATATCTAACGGCTATCAAAAAATCTCAACAAAAATCAGTCAATTATTATATAGTTTGCTTATTGTAATTATTATAATTTTTTATAATTGTTGATACCTGATATCAAACATTGATGATGCATCTAGAAAAAAAAATGATTTTTCCTCAAACATTAGAATGTGGGTGAGACTATATTTAAAATAATTACATAAAATAAATTTTGAAAGCAGTTCTAATCAGTACAGTGAAAAATATTATAGTTACACAGCAAAAAATACAACTAATTATAGCATTATTTGAATTTTTAAATGAATTAATTAATTTTAACTATAAAGTGTCGTGCTGCAATATTTTATGAGCACTCTGTTTCTCTGGGAATTTATAGCCCCATTTTTTTTTTACCAGCCAGATATTTGCAACATTTTTATAAAGATATGTTTATTTTACTCTAAACTTATTTCTTAATTCTGTTACTGCAGGGATGTACAGATAGCGACACGCCTAATCATATGTTATTTTTTAAAAATCATGCTATAGAAAATTTAAAAAGAAACCTTTCATTTATTTCTGATTCCTACATAAGAATTTCATTTTTGTTGACTAGCAAACAAAAATGGTGAATGTCGTTGGTAAATTTTTGTTTTAAGAATTTTATTATTTTTGTATGGTATTGTTAAAAATTTTTTTTTCTTCATTGGGTTCAATACATATTTTCATTTACGAATATTATCATTAAATTGAAAAACTGACGTATCATTTCTTTCTCTTGATTACCATAAAAAAACTAGAAAAAGTTCATAATCATTTATTAAATTAATGTAATGTAGTGCAATCATATTCTTCCTTTACTTAATGAAATTAATTCAAGATGAACAACCCCAAGTTTTTTTTGTGTGTGTGTGTGTGTGTGTAGCTGGCCTGCAGTTACATTGAGCATATGCCACCATTAGTCTTCATAAGTCTGTTCATCCCTGCTTTACAGTATTTAAATCTTTCATGCTTTAATTCTGTTTATTTTTTATCATGCTAGTCAGAAATATGAGTAAGATATGACAAAATCATGAACTTATGAGAACTAAAATGAGAGCCTTATAAGAAAACGTAAAATGAATGAAAATTTTCAAAATTAATTCAACACGTACAATTTCGTTTTCCAATAAGTGAACTTTAAGCAAATATATTAAAATATATGTATTTGCTTGAAAGCTGAATATATTGAGACTACACAAGTAAATATCAGGAAAGAAAAGTCGGCACTTGATTCGTTGCTGGATCACTGAATTACACATTTGTTTTCAATTGTTTGTTTGAGCTCTCCAATGTGTTGTTCGATGTTGTTTTTTTCCAACCTGCAAAGAAAATAATAAACAAAATTTTAGACTGAGTTAAATCAATTCAATAAAGGAATTCAGTGACAAAGAAAATGATATCTCTGTGCGGCATTTTCTTCTTTATATAACACTATATTAAACTTCATTATTCCTTAATAATAAAGTTCTTGATAAGAATTTAAGTTAACTCCTTCCTTTTGGGAGTAAACGAAAATATCACTCTTGTAATACTTTTCAAGGAAGGGAACTACAAGAAGAGAATTGACAAAGAATATATCATTGTGCAGCATTGACTGAATAGTTTTCTTCTTTACATAACACTATTTTAAATTTCGTTATTCCCTAATAATTAAGTGCTTGATAAGAATTTAGGTTAATTAATTCCTTTTGGGAGTGAACGAAAATATCACCCTTGTAACACTTTTCAAGGAAGGGAACTACAAGAAGAGAATTGACAAAGAATATATCATTGTGCAGCATTGACTGAATAGTTTTTTTCTTCTTTACATAACACTATTTTAAATTTCGTTATTCCCTAATAATTAAGTCCTTGATAAGAATTTAGGTTAATTAATTCCTTTTGGGAGTGAACGAAAATATCACCCTTGTAACACATTTCAAGGAAGGGAACTACAAGAAGAGAATTGACAAAGAAAGAATATATCATTGTGCAGCATTGACTGAATAGTTTTCTTCTTTACATAACACTATTTTAAATTTCGTTATTCCCTAATAATTAAGTCCTTGATAAGAATTTAGGTTAATTAATTCCTTTTGGGAGTGAACGAAAATATCACCCTTGTAACACTTTTCAAGGAAGGGAACTACAAGAAGAGAATTGACAAAGAATATATCATTGTGCAGCATTGACTGAATAGTTTTCTTCTTTACATAACACTATTTTAAATTTCGTTATTCCCTAATAATTAAGTCCTTGATAAGAATTTAGGTTAATTAATTCCTTTTGGGAGTGAACGAAAATATCACCCTTGTAACACTTTTCAAGGAAGGGAACTACAAGAAGAGAATTGACAAAGAATATATCATTGTGCAGCATTGACTGAATAGTTTTTCTTCTTTACATAACACTATTTTAAATTTCGTTATTCCCTAATAATAAAATTCTTGATAAGTATTTAAGTTAATTCATTTCTTTTGGAAGTGAAAGAAAACATCACACTTATAACACTTTTCACGAAAGGGAACTATAAGAAGAGAATTCGGTGGCAAAGAAAATGGTATCTTTGTACAGCATTGACTGAATAGTTTTCTTCTTTACATAACGCTATTTAAAATTTCGTTTTTCCCTAATAATAAAGTCCTTGATAAGAATTTAAGATAATTCCATCCTTTTGGGAGTGAACGGAAACATCACACTTGTAACACTTTTCAAGAAAGGGAACAACATTTTTAGATTTTCCCAATGCTTTGATTTTTATACTTTTTAATATTTAATTATCTTTGTATCAATTTAATATCTTTTTTATCTTCTTTTTAATGATCTAATAATAATTTGTTATGATTGCTTTAATTAAAAATAATTTTTAGTAGAATGATTTCTTTGTAGAAATTCAGTTTCTAAACAACATAAAAAAGTTATTTTCACAAAAAGAAATAAAGTACAATTACTAGCTTCGTATATTTAATACTTACCTAACGTAAAGATAAGTGCAAGCTTAATAGTAAAAGAAAGAAAGAAAGAAAACAAAGGAAAAAACCCTTTCATAACACCTGCGGCTATAGTCAAAACAAAGCAAATATAGAGATTAAACAACTAATATTCTCTACTTTTCTTTCGTGGTGCCTTTTTTTGTCATGAAAAACACAAAATAATATATTAGAATAAAACATATAGATAATATATTCCATTATTACTGGTAATATTTTATATATTTTATATTTCTGCTGCTGTCAATTTTTTTTATTTGTGTAATTCTAGTCGATTCCAACTTAAATGTTTATTTTTCTTCAACGTATTGAGGTCATAATCGAATCACATCGTTTATTTTATCTGAAGGTTGTTTGTATTTTGCTGATTTGACATGGGTCCTCAGATTTTCTGACCGCGACGAAAAGGAGTGGAGCGAATGGATTTAAAGGGGTGGAAGATTTCCAACAAACGCAAAATTAAATTGTCCTCGATTATTTAGCAAAAACTATAACAAAAAAATCTCATTTTACTAACAGTATTATTTGTTCGGTAACCGTTTCCTTTCGCTTTTAAGCAGTGGTGTATATGTGCATCTGCAAGCTCTTTAATATTGTTTAAGACTAAGAACAAATCACTATATCATTTTTATACTTCAATGAAAAGAGTTGCGATTTGGAGTTTTAGTTTTTTATTAACAAAAACTTGCGGATTTCTAATCAAAGATCATTTACAGATCGTAATTCTTATTAGTATTACTGTACTTTTAGCTTTTCTGTTTTTCAACAATAAAGTAAGTTGTAAAATACAAAGTACTAATATCCTTTTTATACTTCAATGAAAGGAGTTGCGTTTTGGAGTTTTAATTACTTATTAACAAAAATTTTCTGATTTTTAATCAAAAATCATTTAAAGATTCTGATTCTTTTAGTATTACTTTTAGAATAGCTTTTCTGTTTTGGCAACAATAAAGTAAAAAGTAGACAAAAAATATTCTAAAGAACCTAGAACAAATGTATTTCTGATAATATACTGTGTTTGAAAAAAAAAAATATTTACATTTAAATATGACTTTTGAAAGTTGAATCATTTACATATTTATCTGCTGATTATGTTTTAATTTCCATATATATATATATATATATATATTAAAAATAAATTAAAAATAAAATAAATTACATGACCTAAAAGTATTCTGAATTTGTATTCTTTTCATCCTTCTTCTAGAAATATACTTTTATTAAGCTTTATATTTATATGCTGCCAATAGAAAACAAAATAGCTAACGTTGCACTACTGGTTTTGAAGAAAAAAAGTTAGGGGGACACAGCATTTTTATTTTATTTATTTATTTTGTGTGTGTGCGTGTGAAGGGGGACAAATGGTGATAAAAAGTTTGATGTCTACTATTTTACGGCATTCTGATAAATTGAAAATATTGATTATTATTGGTTGGATTAAAAAAATATTGTTAAATTTTGAATTGGCAAGAGTTTATTATCTCTAGAATGAACTCCCCGGGGAAATTTTAAAGTATGCCAGTTGTCAGAATTTTTTTATCTAATCTCTAAACCTAGATTCTTAGCCCTAGGTTCCAAGAAAGAATATAAAACTAGCAAGATAGCATAAAATAATAGACTATATCTAAATATAGAATATATCTAACATGCTTTTTCATTCAACTCAAAGATATAAGTAATAAAACCGACATAAAGTTTCGGAAAACATTAATAAAAAAAAATCTTAGTGATTACAGACAAATAGAACAAAAATTTTCTTTTAAATAAAGTTAGGGAGTCTCTTACATTTTTAAAAAAATTAAGTTGCCCATCTTATACTGTATATAGTTACTTTTTATGATTATAAATTTATTAGAAGTATTCAGTATTTCTTTTTAATACTACTTGTTATTTACAAATGAATTAAAATAATTAGATTCCTTACTCAGGCGTCATCTGTTTAAGTTAGAAGTTCAAAGTATCCATGTCATTCAGATATATTTTACAAATATTCAATTGGAAGATGATATTTTCAATTATCCAGATCTTTTATTGGACGTACTTCTTCAAAAATAGTATTACGTATTCAAAAATATTCTAAATAATGTTTCTCAAATTATAAATAATATGCAGGATGTGAGAATCAGTATCAATTTATATTTTTCATAACAGCAGTGATCTAAATATTTGTAAATTCATGTATGTTTTTTTTTGCAATTACATGTTTTTACAGATTATGAGAAACGTTTACAAATAATTAAAGAAGAGATTTTAATAGTTTCTTAGATTTCACTACAAATTATGCCTGAAATATTTATTAACAGATGAGGGCATGTATCCAGTTTTATTCCTAAAATTGGTAAGATATAATTAATGACTGTAACCATGCTTCCTCCTACGCATTGCAAGAGCCGCCCCCTGTGGCGTTCAGGAGAAATGGTCAGTAGACCTCGAGATTCTCACTCGAGAGGAAGTAAAAAGCTTAACCCCCACGCCTGCTGAGAAACGTTTAGTTTACAGTCTTTCACCCTGAGAGAAAAATATATTTAGCACATCTCAGTGTATAAGTTGGCCTACAGACTCTCACTCGGAGAGGAAGTATATTACTCGCATTCCGTGCGTACTTGAGTATCGGGTTTTCGGCTAAGAAGTGGAATCCTTCCCGAATCTATAATTATATGTATTTAAATGTGTTAAATATTATATGTGTGTGGTGTTTATGTGTGTGTAAATAAAGCTGTGTGTTATCCAACCTGTGCCTCAAATATTTCATCCCAACCACACCCAATTACGATCCAGTTGCACAACCTGCACACTACATGACACACAAGCACAAAAGAGATTATAAAAATATATAATACTATAAATATTATAAAAGACACTAGTCTTTTAAAACAGCCTATATGCATTAGAAATTTATATATTTTTAGTATCATAAGCAGCAGAAGATTATAGTGAATTAGAACAGAGAGTTATTGTTTAATTACAGATAGTCGTCGTACTTTTCGAAATATAGAAACTTTTAACTTAACCATGAGTTAATAAAAGTAGGAGATACAAAACTGGGATACCATTTAGGAAAAATATTTTCTCCTTTTTCTTAAATAATTATATTACAAGAGATTAAAGAAGAAATAAATCTGAAATTTTCGCACCAAAATTTTTATTGCTCCATAAAAATATTTTCGCGTATACTTTAAAAAGCGTAGGATAATCAATAATGTTAATTCTGAAGATTTCAAAAATAAATTTTCTAAAAATAAATATTTTGAATTATTAAAAAAATATAATTACATGAAATAAAAATTCAAAATCGCAAAGTTGTTTGATTATATTATTTCAGTATTGGATTATAAAACTATAATTTCCTCTTAGAAATGAATTAAAAAAAAAAAAAATCGACTATGACTTTGAAAATATATATACGTTTTTTTTTTAACTACAACTGCTAACAAAATATATATAGTTTTACTATATATATGTAGTTACTACTGTGTCCAAAAAATAAGACCAATTTTCAATTTAAAATTCCCAGGGAATTCCTGGACTTATGGTATTTCAATTTTTTTCTTTTTTAGGTTGCTGGCACTATCCTTGACAACTGTGTGAAATTTGACGTCTGTGTGTTTGAGTTACGCTTGGCTTTGTGAGACGCTAAAACTGATTCCGGCGATTTTTGAAATGTCTGAATGAATTGAGCAAAGAACTTGCTTTAAATTTTGTTTGTGGAAACTTTTAGAATGTTTCAGAAAGCATTCGGTGAGCATACCTATATGGGAAAGAAATGTTTAGAAGTGGTATAAGCAGTTCAAAGAAGGCAGAGAACGCGTTGAAGACGAAAAGCCCTCTGGTCAACCATCAACCCCTACCGACGAAACTCACGTCCAAAAATTAAAGATTTTGTGCTTGCAAAGCGTCGATTTACAATTAGAGACCTTGCTGATGATGTTGGAATTTCAAAAGGATCGATCAATTCCATTGTAGGCCTCAAACGCGTCAAATGTTAATTGGTACCGGAAACACTGAATGTGCCAGCTCACACTGCATTGGTTCTTCGGGACTTTTTCGCCAAAAATGAAACCCATATCGTTCCACAACCACCTTATTCACACAGTGTGACTTCTGGCAATTCCCTAAACTCAAAAAAGACCACTCCGGGGACACCGTTTTGAGTCGATTGAAGAGATTCAACGTGAATCGCCGCTCACTTTGAAAGAATATTCCTGCCGATGACTTTTTAGCATGCATTGAGGATTGGAAAAAGTTGGTATAAGTGCAGAACGGAGAGGATTACTTTGAAGGCGACGAAATAAATTTGGAAGAATAAATAAAGAGTTTTTGAAAAAAAAAAAAAAAATTGGTCTTACTTTTTGGTCACAGTAGTATATATAGTTTTAACATATTATCACGAATTTCAAAAAATTCAAAAAATTGAAGATTTTATTTCATTATAAAAATGCACGTTCATGGTATGTAAACTAAGCTGTGATTTCTCCTAATTCTTATGTGATTTTGTGAATTTTGAAGAATTTGTACATGAAATTTCAAACTTGATTTATTTCTTGTACAGTAATTTCTAAGTAATATGTTTCTGAAATATTTAATATGTCCAATTTGGGTAAAAGCAAGATCCTTAAGTGATAATTGGCTATAGAAAATTGAATTGCATCTCGTCTTTGCAATGCTGTATTACAGTTTCTTTTATTATAAATAAATGGATGAAGAAAAGGATAAAATAAATAAATAAATAAATAATATAATAATGGATTAATATAATAATAAATGGATGAAGATAAACGGATATTATGAAGATAAATGGATACTTATAAATAAATGGCTGAAGATTGAGAAAGAAGTTTTTAAGAAAAATAAAACAAAATTTTTGTGATAATTGACTTGATTGCATTATTTCAGAGCTTCGAAAAATGCATAGAAAACAAAAAAAGAAAACTTGAGAGCTTGGTAAGTGATGTTATACAATGTAAAAATCTTTGAATATTTGAATATTGCTAATAAATGTCCCTTAAAAATGATAACTAGAAGATGGTGAGCTGAAAAAAAAAAAAATTTTTCTTTGGTGGAAACTAGACAAGTTTAAATCCACATATCTAATAATAAAATGAACAATGGTGTTTGGAAAAATGTGAAATTTTATATTGATTGTATGGCTTATGTTATAGATAATCGAGAAAATGAAACCACATTTACTTTTGTTGAACATCGATGTCTTTTTCTACTGATGCATGGACATTTAGGAGTAAATACCATGCATTTGCATACCTTATGGAAGAAAATAAAAAGGCAAATGATGCTATAGTATGTAAAAAACTTTGAATATTTTAATGCTGCTAATAAATGTTATTTAAACATCAGAACTAGAAGATGGTGATCTAAAAAATATTAAATTTCCTTGATGAAAGCTAGACACTTTTAAATCCTCAAACCTAATAATAAAATGAACAATAGCGTTGGGAAAAATGTGAAATTCTATGTTTGTAAGGTATATGTTATGGATAATATAGTGAAAACACATTTATTTTGCTGAACATCAATGGCCTGCTCTACTGATGCATGCTACAAACAGCCCACCTATGGATGGACATTTAGGGGTAAACACCATGCATTTGCATATTATATGGGAGAAAACTGCAAATATTCTCCCCAAGCAACCTAACTATTGATGCTTACACATATTGTCCCATTCACCATCGAATCTCCGTGTTTCTGGAAGCAATGATTGCAATAGACGCAGCCAGATGATTCGAACCTGCGTCCTCTAGCACGCTAATTGTTCACGTTACCAATATCCACGAGTCTGGACGGCGAATATATTGGAAGTCTTAATTTACGTACAATCTTTGGTGAGAATGTAATTCATATCCCTTCGAACAAAAACGATTTAATATTTAAAATTGGTAATTCTTTAGATAGTTGGTGTTTATGAACATATTTTCTTAAGTAATTCCGCTACAATGAATGTGTCTTTTATTAGATGTAGTGTTTCAAACCTGTTGGCAAGGCATTGCATATTAAATTCTAAAAATGAGATGTTTTATCAGCAATGAAAATGGAATCTAAACAGAAAATTTAAGTTAGAGGACAAAATTAACTAAGGCAATTTTTATTGTTTCAGCACAATTTTCTCTAAAAGAATAATAAAAACAGCGCTCAACGGATTTTCAAGGATCTGTACAGTACAGGATAATATTGAAATCCTGTGTTGAACCTAATAACGGTAAAAACTCCAATAGGATTCTGTAGCAATTGAAATCTAAGAAGAATCATGTTATTAATACAGTGAACCCAAGATATTGAGATGCATTCAAAAATATGCAGATTTCTTTGACAAAATGCTTAGCTATTCAGTCTGTTTGACCTGTTTTTTAAGGCAAAATTGTAAGCTTGTCAATATGGACTTTGATGTCATGTGGTGATAAGGATTTTTATATGTTCTAATTTTCATTAATTAGACGATTTAAAGTGATGTGGTGATGTGTCTAATTGATGACAATCAGAACATATAAAAACTTTGGTTGGACAAGTAGTATTTAAAGTACCCAGTAAATTACTGCTAAAAATAAAGTCAGTTTTTAGACTGATTGGTGAGATGTTTGTCTTATTAGAATCGTAGAGGTTAAGGTAAATTTATTTTTTACGGGTGCAACATTAAATATAAAAAAAAATTGATATATCTCAAGTTGCAAATTATAGTAAAAGATAATAAAAGAAAGATTGAAATAAAAAGAGGTCGAAATAGTGCTAGGAATAAATGCTATAAAAAGAAGTTAAAACGAAATAGGAGGTTAAAAAAAAGGAAATTCAGGCAAAATTTATAAGAAAGAATTTAAATATAAGAGCAAGAAAGAATAACGAGAAGAATGCAAAGAAAAAAATGTAAAAGTAAAAAAACTAATTACAAGAAAAAAGGATAAAATAAAAGGAAGAAGCACCTCACTGATCAAGAGGGTCCAGAACGCAGCAAAGAAGAGGGTAACATGATGCCAATCTATATAAATATCCACGTTCAGGTTCTTTTCGCTTCTCTATGGGTGAGTGAGCATTATTTGGTTCAACTCCTGTACCAGTAAACACAAAATACTATAATAAAAGTAATACGTGACGGTAATGTAAAATGCTATGTAATTATGTAATATGTGACGGTAATGCGAAATATTACATAAGTTCATTAAAGTAAAATGAAATAACTTTGTCATTTCATTTGGCAGGTTATTTGCTGATATTTGTTTTAGTGCATATTTTAAATTAAAAAATAAATGAAAAAAATAAAAAGAATATAAATGTGTCGAGAAAAAATCGAAGAACTTTTCTATTTATTTTAATACTACGAAGAAATAAATCATAAATTACAATAAAGCTTCTTTATATATATATTTTTTCCATTTTTAAAATCGAGAAGTACGAAAAAATTATTTGCATGTAATTGAATCTTTTTTCTTAATCTTAAGTTTATTACATTGCAAAATTTTTTAACTCCCCCTCATTGTCTCACTTGATCCAAAAAATATTCCAAGTTAAATAGCATCACTCAGATAACCGTTTTTACCAAATAATTTTGAAATACCTCATTCTTTCACATATTGGAATTTTACTTTAAATCCAGTTACATGTAGCACATCGCAGTTTGACTAGAGAATATGAAAATTTATATCATTGATAATTCAAAACCTATTCTTAATTATGTATACATATAAAAAAGAATTTGGCCAGGAAAAAATAAAATTTTTGTAAAAAAACACGAAGATCCTCCTTTGCATTTCAAAAGCAGAGGTACAATTTATTTCTATGGAGAAATAAACTTGGTCACGAAGAACTTGAAGGTTATTTTGTGCGGATTTCAAGTGTCGAATTTGCATAATGCATGAGATTTGAAAGATCCTTTGCATGAAAAACATATGTACAGAAGGGGAAAAGCATGGGGAAGTAAGCCACTTGAGGGAAGAAGACCACCACCCATAAATGGGAGGAGGGGAAGCTTTTCCTCATAAGTCCAATGTGGAGGAAATGGGGGAAAAGAAACAAAAAGGGGGAGATAGAGAACAGATATAACCAGGCTTAAGTTTCAGTCGAAAAGAAAAATAACATCACAATTTTATTTCAGACTAAACAACGTGTAGTCAAAATTTATACGAAGCGCTTATCCTAAAAATACAATATATCAGTGTAAATTCTTTACACCGATATATCTATATATATATATATATAAACAATAGATACTTTATGTGGAAAGCTTGGGAAAAAAGAAATAAGTTGGATAACATACACGCCATACAATTTTAAACCATAATGGAAAAATGGTTTATTGTAAACTACAGTAGTTGTGATAAAATATGCAAATTTCATATTTTACAAGCTAGGAAGTTTCTCATTAGACAAAAGAGTATATCGTAAAAATTAATGCATATGTTTCTATGTTCATTTTGCTTTTCATCCATGTGAATATGGCATTTATAGTAACCGCTCTTTTAATAATGTGCAACATTAAGAAATACTGCAACGATTAATTGTTCTTTTTCATTTAGCTAATTTAATAAATGATTTAATGAAGTTGAGATTCATTAAAATACAATATAAATTAAAATACAAATAAAATTCCTAACAATACAATATATCAGTGCAAATTCTTTACACCGATATATATAAACAATAAATGCTTTATGTGGATAGCTTGGCTAAAAAGAAACAAGTTGGATACTGTACACCCATACAGTTTTAAACCACATTGGCACAAATGGCTTATTGTAAACTGAAAATAGTTGTGATAAAATATGCAAGTTTCATATTTTGCAGGCTAGAAAGTTTCTCATTAGACAAAAGAGTATATCGTAAAATTAATGCATATGTTTCTATGTTGATTTTGCTTTTCATCCACGTGAATATGGCATTTATAGTAACCGCTCTTTTAATAATGTGCAACATTAAGAAATACTGCAACGATTAATTGTTCTTTTCATTTAGCTAATTTAATAAATGATTTAATGAAGTTGAGATTCATTAAAATACAATATAAATTAAAATACAAATAAAATTCCTAACAATACAATATATCAGTGCAAATTCTTTACACCGATATATATAAACAATAAATGCTTTATGTGGATAGCTTGGCTAAAAAGAAACAAGTTGGATAATGTACACCCATACAGTTTTAAACCACATTGGCACAAATGGCTTATTGTAAACTGAAAATAGTTGTGATAAAATATGCAAGTTTCATATTTTGCAGGCTAGAAAGTTTCTCATTAGACTAAAAAGAGTATATCGTAAAATTAATGCATATGTTTTCTATGTTGCTTTTGCTTCTCATCCATGTGAGTATGGAATTAATAGTAAGAATTCTTTTAATAATGTACAACATTAAGAAGTACTACAGCGATTAAGTGTTCTTTTTCATTTAACTCATTTAATAATTAATTTATTGAAGTTGAGATTCATTAAAACTATAAAAAAGCACGGTTGATTAGAATAATTAAAAGTATGCGTTAACTCACGGGCGAAATCATCCAAATCCTCAGCCTCAATTTCAGCCGGAGTCTTCTTCTTTCGATTCAAGCTGCTGCTCTCCGGCATCGGCTCTTCCTCCTCCTCTTCTTCCTTCTTCTTAATCCCATACTGCATTGGGAAATTTAAAAAGAACACATTCATTATCTTTTCTGACAAATATTTAATTTCAAATATTTATTAAAAATATCTAATAATTCTTAAAATAAAGATAATTACAATTTTTAAAATGTGTAAAAAAATTATTATCTGTGAAATTATGCACGCTACAGAATTTAGATCAATTCAGTCATCACGTAATTTCTAACTACTATATTAAAAGACAATGATGGTATGTATCTATAACAAACTGATTTTAATACTTTAGCATTAAACAGGTGTTTACAGGTATACTTAAATGTGTTTTAATGTTTACTGTTTAATGCTAATTAAATGTTTAATGTTTACAGGTGTTAAACAATGTTACAGGTATACTTTAGCATTAAAAATATATATAACACCTGTTTAATGCTAAAGTATTAAAAGCAGTGTTGTTATAGATACATACAATCATTGCCTTTCTAATACAGATATTAAAAATACGTGATGAATGAAGTTATCTAAATTCTGTAGTGTGCATAATTTCAATGATAATAAGTTGATAAATAAAATAAATAAAAAATGCAAGCTAAAAAAAAAAATTTGATATATGAAAGAAATTTCTCTCGCTGTATATATTTATATATCCCCCCTTTCTATATTCATTCATTCATTCGTATCTTTTTTATATTTGTTTCTGAACGAAATACCAGTCAATAAGTTAAGATGTAATATTCAGTTTTGATGAATTTTTTTATTTAAGTTAATATACCAAAACAATAATGTTCATGCAATTATTTTTTGTTCGAATAACTAAACAAATAGCTTACCTTATCGCGGATTCCTTGACGCATCTTTTCACGCTCTTCTTCCATCTTCCTGTGCTTCTCCTTACGACGTTCTTCAGCCTCACGCAAAGCTTCCAAGCGTTCCTGCTCTACTTCAGCGGCGGCTTCCCTGTCCTCAGGGGTAGCTTCGGCCTCTCCCCCCATTTGACCTGAGAAAGAAAAACAATGTTGTTTTAAGACACTTACTACTCAATAAGTGTCACACAATTGAAACACTTTATTGCATTTACAAGTTTACATTACATTTAATATACAAGCGTTTCAAAATGATCCAACATAACTTGATTATCATTCGAAAATTCGATGTTCATTGGAATAAAAGGCCTACTATTACTATTTATAATATCATTTAAAAGTTCATCTGTTCATGCACACAAGTATAAAATTTATAATTCCATCATCATCAAAGTGATTTTTTAATGGGAAATAACGATTAAATAACAAATATTTGAAAGCCATTCGGATAAAAAGTCACATAATTTACAAAGTTACTTATAAAATTATAAGAATTTCATTAGTTATACGAACTCTAAGGTTGATGGTCATCATCAAATGATGATCTAATTCAAATAGTTTCAAGCCATTCATATGTATGAATGCCATATCACTTCTAATTTTATTTTAAATTTTCAATCCTAAATTGCTTTGCATGCATGAATACACATTTTAGTCCACCCTGATCATAAGAGAGATGAAATTAAATCTTTAAAGCTTTAGAGTATTAGAATCATTAACGCTTTAGAGTAAGGATGCAGACACTCAGGCGGATCACAGGAAATTCTCCGTTGATTTCCTTGCGGCATGCATGACCAAATCCGATGGCTGACTATGTTGAAATAACCGATGATTTATATAAGATTTAAAGGATCGATATTTTGATTTTGTAAAACTTTGCTAGATTTATTTAGTAGCCATTTTGACATTTTTCCTGATAATTTATACGAGCTGAATTCATTGTAATGTTACACAACGAGTATAACAACTTATTAATTTTTGTAGTTGCGTTGATATTTATACTTAAAAACTACATATTTGTGAACCTTTTCAGTCATAAGTATTAAGAGGTCCAAAATTGTAACTAGTTAACTATTCAAAAGCTAGAATCAATTTTGCTCTTAGTTATTATAAAATTCATACAGAATACTTAAAATGATTACAATATCTCGCATCAAAGTAAATAATTCATTAATGTCTTAATATTTTCTTTGTGACATTATTTTATTTATATTGATAATATAAATAAAATAAATAATATTTGCTGTAACTCTTTGATTTGTATTTGGTGACTCTACGATAAGTCATAAGGGATATATTTAGACTTGGCTTTAACATACACATTAGTAAATCTTTGCTTTACATGGTCTTTATTTGAAGAGCAGCTCACATAGTACTTGATACGAATGGCTTGTATCCAGATATTACACAAGCTTTTAGAAATTAAACTAAATATTTGTGGTTTATTTTTTATTGGTATTGGATATGTTTAATTATAGCATTGTGCAAGAATAGAAAACATTGTTATACTTTTACTTATTTTTCAATGTTTTCCATCGTACAATTCTGACAGAGTTTGAGTAACATTTACTAAAATTACCTGACATATGTCAAAAAGAATTTTACATTCATGCTAACTTTTTAGGAAAACAAAATGATATTAAATATCTAATAAATCCCAAATTATGGGGATAATGGGTTAAATAAGAAGTCTCAAGATTTTTAGGAAAAATCTATTAATCAAAGAGTATACGCAAACAAACACTCGATATAATCTGACGAAATAGATTGACATCTATTAAAAATTCTAAAACATAGATAACATAATATAAAGAAATAAAAAATAAGAGAATTATTTCAGTCTTTTGATTGAATATTAAAAAAATGAACATTTAATCAGTGAACATTAATTTCGTTAACTAATTATGAAATCTATATCTGTTTTGGATGAACTTGATAACAGGAAAAGTAACAGAAAAAAATTGGAGGTAGTTAATAACGCAATTATTTATATCAATGAATTTTCAAATTAATTAATTTATTATTATTATTATTATTTATTAATTTAATTATTTATTATAATTTTAATAACAATATTTTATTATGTGAAAAGTTCAAAAGAATTTCAGTATAAATCAATTTAAAGTACAAATGGTAAAAAAAAAAATTCAAATATTTATTTTTTATTTTTAAAATGCCTATTTTTTTATTTTAGCTGTAAAAAGTTAAAGCTGTAGTTTTGCATTATCAAATAGTTTAAGACCTATAATAATCTAATAGTATCATGTCCGAAAAATCTGTAAATCTCATCTATACCAAAAACTGGCAGAAATAAATACTACAGCATTTTTTTAATGTGGTTATATAAACATATTTTGGAGGGAATTAATAATATTATAAAAATATTATTTATCTTCAATCTCGTATATTAGTGATTAGAAATACCGAACTCGTATGAAAATACCGAATGTTATCAGATTTCTATTACGATATTAACGCTATTACAGTGAGTATTATGAACTTGAATTGTCAAATTACGAAATATTAGTTATAATCTAAGGTTGACTATATGATTCGAGACAATTGGCAGATATTGACTGATTATATCAAAATGCGAGACTTGCTTTCTCGAAAAAATTAAATATATAAAGGACTTATATAGAATTGTCAGTTGCCATAGGCAACCCAGAGAGTTTCCTGGAAGAGAGTGTCAGAAATCCACACTCTCTTGTGAAACCAGAATCCGTACTCTCTTCTTTACACCTGATGCACAAGCCATCAAAAACAGACCCACGCCCACCCCTCTTTCTAATACCACCATTCTTCCTTTAGAAAAGTCTCCTGATGCTTTATCCCGTAATCCCATCCCCTGTGAAACGATAACAGCTTACTCCAAGCATGCGCCCAGTGTCAGTGAGTTCTCGACATTAGCTTCTTTTCTAGTCCCTTCTTTACCATCCCTGTCACGTCGGGGGATCAATAACGTCTCCCCACACGGGGACTCGATTATATTTGTTTCATTTCAGACCCCATTTCTCCCCAAGCAATGTTTAAATAGCGTGCTAGAGATTCGTTTGTCGAAGAGACGGATAGCTGGTGAAGTTTCCGAAGATTCTGTTTGACGCTTCTGTTGATGGAAATGGATTTTCCGTGACGCTGTCGGTCCTCATTATTCCAGTTGAATTTCCCCCTCCAGCATCAACAACTGGAGGGATCCCTCGCCTCCCAATCCCTCAATATTCCCCCCAAGTTCAAGTTTTTGTGCCTTATACCGAAATATCTACTGGTTCCTTCCATAGAATGGCAAGAAGTACTTAATAAGCAAATCATAGATCTCATCGCAGTGTGAATCCTTAGAATGGTACTCTGCATAAACGATATTGCATTACATTTTTATCTTCAGAAACAGAAACTTTATTAGAAATAAATAGTACTCTTAATACGAAACTTTGTTAAGCAATACGTCATGGAAAGGTATTAGTAATTTATCAACTTAATTGTCAAAGATAATGTTGTACTACAATAAAGAAGATGATTTAATTGATAAATTGATATAAAGAAAATAAAGATTACTTAATTGATAAAGATGATGTTGTAAATTTAAAAACTTTGCTAAATTTACAATGCAAGTAGACTATTTATTTATTCTATACATTTATACTATACCCTACAAATGGTACTCTGCATAAGCGATATTGCATTAAATTTGTATCTTCATAAATAGAAACCTTATTAGAAATAAATAATACTTCTAATGAGAAACTTAGTTAAACAATATCTCACTGAAAGATGATTAGTAATTTATCAACTTAATTGGCAAGGATGATGCTGTAATATAATAAAGAAGATGACTTAATTGATAAATTGATGTAAAGAAAATAAAGATTACTTAATTGAGAATCATGTTGTAAATATAACAAGTTTGTAAAATTTACAATGCAAGTAGACTATTTATTCATTATGTACATTTATGCTATATATTAAAAATGTTTCATTCAATAATTAAAGAAGTTTACTTTATTTTAAAGGTTTAAATTAAAGTATCCTTTAATTTTATGAATATTTAATATTTTTAAAGTATGAAAAATCCTTATTGAAAAATGGAATAAAACTTCTTAATCAAACTACTTTGTATATGCATGTAATGAATAAAAATAATGCAATAATTTTTAGTAAATTAGGTAGTTCACGGAGAAAAGATGTTAGCAATATTGAATATTTCAGTAGTATATAAATATCTAATGTGAGATTTTTATTTATGAGTAATTTACGAAATAAATTGTAATTCATTTTTAATAAATTTGCCCTAATTTTTAATGTTGCATTATAAAAAACATAATAAATTATCTTTACTTATTAAGTTATAAAAAGCTTTTTATCATTTATTTAATTATTCATTTTCAAAAATATATTTAAAAATAGCTCTGATTTGTTAGAACAAATGAATGTTTCATTGACAATGTACTTTTCATTTAAAAAATCAAATTCACAAAAATCTCACTTAATTTTTTACAGAAATCCCAATAGACACTGATTTAAAGAGCATTTAATGCAATATTGGTACATAATTTATATAATCAGTATGACTTTCATGAAAAAAACTCACCCTATTAAGTAAAAAATAATACTTGCCTTTTCATAAACTTATTTCTATACTTAATTATATGCTATTTCTATTCTTTACTATGCATTTTCATAATCATCATGCTTGTCAACAATGACAATTTTAATGCATTAAGAAATAAATTTTTTTATTTTTCTCATCTTTTTGCAACTGAAAATGCAATAACTTTAATGTTTTAATATCTCTAAAACTAAAACTAGAAAAATATGACAGAAAAATATAGTACATCATTGAAGCCTAATTTTTAAGGTTGCATTTTAAATAATATAAGAATAAATTATCTTTACGCATTAAGTTATAAAAGCTTTTTATCATTTAATTAAAACAACTTTTAATTAAACGAACTTTATTTTCTTCTTCTTTTTGCAACTGAAAATGCAATTACTCTAACGTTTCAACGTTCTTGAAATTAAAACTAGAAAAGTATGGCAGAAAAATATGTTTAAGAAATTTAATAAATCAGTGAAACTTAACTTCCATGATATTTAAATCTCATATGAAAAAGACAGCAATGTTATCGAAAAACACAAGTCAACCTTATTCGTTGGCTTTTTTTTTTACCGTATTTTTTTTTCGTTTCCACAGAAAATAAATATGTAAAAAAATATCACCCAATTAAGTAAAAAATAATACTTACTTTTTCACAAACTTATTTCTATACTAATTCCATAATCAATTCTTTTATGTATTTTTATAATTATCATGCTTGTCAACAACGACAATTTTAATGTATTAGGAAATAACTTTCTTTTTTTTTTTCTCTTCTGTTTTGCAACTGAAGATGCAATTACATTAATGTTTTAACACCTATGAAATTAAAACCAGAAAAGTATGGTAGGAAAATATATTGAAGAAATATAATAAATCAGTGAAGCTTAACTTCCATGATATTTAAATCTTATACGAGAAGACAGCAGTCTTATCGAAAAACACGTCACCCTTATATGTTGGTCTTTTTTCATACCATATCTTTTTCGTTCCCCAAAAAATAAATATATATTTCAAGCTCGAAGTATTTTCTTGCTTTTTTTACCATTTTTAATGTTAGATTTAAATAATATAAGAATAAATTATCTTTACGCATTAAGTTATAAAAAACTTTTTATCGTTTAATTTATTATTCATTTTCAGAACAGCTCCAAAATACCTCCGATTTGTTAGAACAAATGAATGCTTTATTTGTAATACAAGTTTTATTTAAAAAATCAAATTCACAAAAATTTCACCGAATTTTTTTTTCAGAAATCCCAACAAGCATTGATTTAAAGAGTATTTAACGCAATATTGGCAAATAATTCATATAATCACTATGATTTTCTTGAAAAATATCACCCAATTAAGTAAAAAATAATATTTACTTTTTCACAAACTTAATTCTATACTTGTGCTTTTTAACGACAATGTTAACAACGACATTATGACAACAACGTCAATTTTTATTTATTAAATATAGAGAATATTTTAGAAATATATTTCTTTATTTCTTTTATTATTAAATTTTTTAATTTCTTTATTAAGCAATAAATTTCTTTATAGTATTGCGAATTTATTTTTTGAAATAAATTTGCAATTACTTTTGCAACTGAAGATGCAATTACTTTAATGTTTTAACACCTCTGAAATTAAAACTGGAAAAGTATGGCAAGAAAATATATTGAAGAAATATAATAAATCAGTGAAGCTTAACTTCCATGATATTTAAATCTTATACGAGAAGACAGCAATCTTATCGAAAAACACAAGTCACCCTTATCCGTTGGCTTTTCTCATACCATATCTTTTTCGTTCCCACAAAAATAAATACATATTTCAAGCTCGAAGTATTTTCTGCGTTCTTTTTACTAACTATATAAAAAGAAGCAAAATAATACATCCGAGGCCAGAATATACTTGACAGCTAAAAATTCAATCTCTTGCCATCCGCATTTTATTGATTTATTACTCTTTTCCAGATTGTTTCTTTTGTTGATCATTCATACCTGTCGAATGGATCGCTCATTTCACGCGAAGTGGTTTGAGGGTCTACTTTTACGAAGAAAGAAAAATATTAAAATAAAAAAAAATAAAAAAGTTAATGGAGTTTTGAACGATTTTAAAGCGCCTGAGGAATTTCATGGTACTTTGGAGTGGTGTAAATTGAGTGCGTTTTATTTTATTGAGTATCATAACTTTGTAATACTGCAGAAAATTTAAAGTATAAAGATTTTGAAGTAAGAAACATAAAATTTTCAAACTATGTTAGAACCCAAAATGAGAAGTAATTTTGCGTTTATTGAACATAAAACTTTAACTGCTTATTTTTATTAACGAAAGAAAAATATTTCATTCCTCAAAAACATTTTCACTTATATGAGATTTCATAATCTGTTGATAATTTCTCCTTCTATGTGTATAACTCAGCTTTACTTATACTCATTATTTTAAATTAAATGTCACATTAGTCGAAGAACAGTCCAATACAGTAAAGAACGACAAAAGCAATTACTAAAGGCATTGACAGTAACACAAAAATGGATACAATTAAGAACAGTAGGGCATATGATGGGCACGCCATAATCACAAAGTGGGCAGATATCTGAAGCAGCCAGTCCTATTCTATACAGGTGTCTCTGTAAGTAGTCAGGGACAGTGGCAAACGACACAGCCCGACAGCAGGCCACGCCGACCGCTCTAGTCAAGGAAGAAATAGCGGCTATTTCACCATCTAAGTTGTCAAAGTGCCTTATGCCAAGTAAAGTCAATAGAATAAATTCCAACTCCAGCATTTCTTATGGCCCTTTCAGCCACGTCATCAGTATAAACATGGAGACAAGAATCATCAAGGACACGTTCATGTATAGTAGCCAGTATATTAATTTAAATCTAATTCCAGCTCTTTCTATTATACCTTTTGTAATCATTGCAACTGAGTTGAAGTGATTCCTTTTTCACTGACACTGGAATTGTATTCAGTCTAGTAGTCAAAAACATTTAAAAATAAGAAGAAGGTTTGAATTGCTCGACAAAAAATGTTATTTTAGGTTTGCTTATTTTAATTAAAGAAAGAAAAATATTTCAATCCTCGGAAACATTTTCGCTTGTACGAGACTTCCTACCCTGCCGATAATTTCTCACTTTAAATTAAAAAAAAAAATAATTAATTAAATTAAAATGTAATAATTTTATTATTACTTTTTATTAATTTAAATCTAATTCCAGATTCCTATATTATACTTTTTTTAATCATTGAAACTGAGTAAAAGTGCTTCCTTTTCCAATGACACACGAATTGTATTCAGTCTAGTAGTCAAAAACATTTAGAACGAAGAAGGTTTGAATTTGACAAAAAATTTTATTTTAGGTTTGCTTATTTTCATTAACGAAAGAAAAATATTTAATTCCTCAAAAACATTTTCACTTATACGAGATTTCATACACTTCCATGTGTATAATTCATCTTTACTTTTATTTTTCACTATCTTAAATAAAATGTTACATTACTTTTTATTAATTTAAAGGTAATTAATTCATCTATTATACTTTTAGTGTTTCCTTTTCCATGACACCTCAGTTTAATAGTCAAAACATTCTTCAAACAAAAATTAGGTTTGCTTATTTTTATAACGAAAGAAAAATATTTCATTGCTCAAAAACATTTTCACTCACACGTGAGTTTTACATTACTTTAAATTAAAAAATATATATAATTAAAAAGTAATAATCAATTAAATTAAAATATAATAATTTTATTATTAATTTTTATTAATTTAAATCTAATTCTAGCTCCTTCTATTATAACTTTTTAATGATTGCAACTGAATAGAAGTGCTTTCTTTTCCAATGGCACATAAACTGCATTCAGTCTAGTTGTTAAAAGCATTTAGAACGAAGAAGGTTCGAATTTCTCGACAAAAAGTTATTTTAGGTTTAAATTTAATATCAGAGTTATTTTTTTTTATCTTCAAGCGCTGCAGAAAATATGAAATAAAATACAATCCCAAATATTTTGAACCAAGAAATATCGAATTTTAAAAGTATTGTAGTACTCGAGATCGTTATTTTTAAGTGGAGAGTAGGTGGGCGATCGTTAAAACAGAACTTTAACAGTCTGTTTTTATTAAAAAAATATTTCTTCAAAAACTATTTAGAAGTTAGAAGTAGATTTTGATTTAATTGACCAACAAAAAAATAATGTTTTTTTGCCCTAAAAGAATTTTTTTATTGCCTTCAATTATTGCAAATAATTACTGACAATAGAATTTTAACTTCTAATTTTTATTAATGAAATTAAAAATATTATTTTCTTCAAAATAGTTCACAAATGAAAAGTAAGTTTTAGTTTAATCTCCCTCCTCAAAAAGTTATTTTATGAAAAGAATATATGTAATGGAAAATTTATATGTTTACTTCTATATATATATATTATATATTAATAATATATAACAGTAATCTATATATATATAATAAATTGGATTAGAGAATATCAAATTATAAAACTATTTTATAGCACGAAATTAATTATTTTCGAAATTAATGTAATGTTATAAGAGAAAAACATTTTTTTCTTTAAAAACAATTAGATATAAGAAGTAAAATTAGACTTAATTTTTTTACTGTAAAGTTAATAATTTTTAATATTCTAAATGATTATTTTACTTTTAGAAAACAAAATCAGTGTAGAAAATTTAAAAAATATAACATTAAAATAAAGATTTTGAATAGAAGAATTACAATTTTTTAAAACTATTTTAGCACTCCAAACTGTAATTTTTGAAATGAATTGTAACTTTACATTTACTGACAATAGAATTTTAACTTATAATTTTTATTAATGAAATAAAAAATATTATTTTCTTCGAAATAGTTCACAAATGGAAAGTATGTTTTTATTTAATTTCTCAAAAAAAAAATTATTTTATCTCATGAAAAGAATATATATTTTATATTTTTATACTCTATATATGTTATATAATAATATTCTATATATATAATAAAAAATTATAGAATATATATATATTGAGGAGAAAAAAAGATCACCTATAAGTTTTATTCTTAAAAAAAAGAGTTAGGATAGAAAAAAGAAACAGACATAGAAAATTTTAAATGCATTAGTCCCTTGCTTATGTCGAGAAAATGATAGATTAAAGAATGTTATAACGAATAGCTTTATAGTAATTCTCAAAAAATAGAGGGCAAAATATCCGAATGCGCGATATAACGAGGGCGCTTAGTTAATAGTTTTTAATTGTACAATTGCCTCAGTTAACATTTTAACAATTTTATTTGACAAATATAAAAATAAAGACTCACCAACATGCACATATTCCTGCATTAAAGCGTTGAAATCCATAGCAGACATGATTGTTAAGTTTTTTCTGTAATTGCATCTCAAAATGAATATATAGTCTTAAATTTTAATTTGTGTGAAGCTTTCTAACATCAGCTTTTGACTTAACACAAGCGAGAAGTGAGTAATCAAACAAAGAAATAAAAACAAATAATATTATCTCATCATGTGATCTAGTTCGTGCGCAGAGACAACGGAAGGTCACGCCTAAGACTTAAATGTTATTCTATATTATTTATTAGTCGTAAAATGATAATTCCTCCAAAATAATTCCAAAACAAAAAGTTATTTTGATTTCTGCTGAACTTTTCTTAAATTTCTTATACACAGATTTGATACTGTGAGATTTTCTGTTGGACTATTAAAAAATCTTTAGTGAAATAAATTATTTACAAACTTGACATATATATTGTTTGTCTAGATAAGAAATAAAAATTCCATTGCTCGGATGCAAATAAATATGCGTAAAAAAGTGAGTCAACTTTATCACACGAAATTTTCTTAACTTAATATTTATAGGAATTAATATTTAAAGCATTTATACAATATATTTATACTATAAACATGCCTGTTTATTTAATACAAGAAATATATTTTTAGAAATAGAAATATAATGGAAATCATATTATATTAGAAATTTTAAATGGAAGGGACTCATTTTATATTAGAAATAAATCATTTTAAATGGAAGGGACTCATTTTATATATATTGTTTTCAAAGTTATTTGTTTTTTAGCGGAACCTATTGATTTATTTAATACATAAAAATGTACATTGGATGTGGTATTTTGTGGCAGAATAGTGTAACAAAACCTTAATAATAATAATAATGTATATTTTATTTTTAACTTTTTAAAAACTTATTTTATTTTATTTTTAATTTTTATTTTTTGCAATATTTTATGTCTAACAATTTAACTTTTTGAAACTTAGCTTCAATCATAAATTACATTGTTTTCATATAAATTTTTGAGATTTTTGAGCTATTTGCCTGCAGCTTTTCTGTAATTTTTTTTTTTATTAATACTCTAATACTTTTTTTTTATTAATACTCTCTCTTGCAAATATAATTATATATATATATATAGTAGTAACTCAAACATTTATATGAAAACAATATAATTATGATTAGTTAAGTTTCAAAAAAAATTAAACTGCTGGACTCAAAATATTGCAAAAAATAAAAGAAAAAGACGACAATATAAATTATTTTTATTATTAAGGTTTTGTTACAGTATTCTACCACACACACAAAACAACCCATACAAAACCCATTATATGCTAATTATATATATAAATTCAGACCAACTGGTTTCGAAATTTATTTTTTGTTAACACACCCTTTGATCAATTTTAAAACGGAATAAGTTCTTTTTTTTTAAATATTTATTAGTTAATAAACAAGTAATATAAAAAAAAAAAAATTTTTAAATCATTTCCTACTTTTTTTCACTATATTGCAGAAATTCCTTTATAAATAATTTTCATTCATTTTTTTTTATCGGGCGCCATCTATTGGTAGATATATGCAACTTAAATCTAAAAAAAAAAAAAACTAAAATTAATTAATTAAATTTAATTACTGAATAAATATTTGAAAAACTGTATTGACATGGAGTGTCATCCACTACAAGTTCAAAAAAAAAAATGTATTTGAACTTGAGTGGATGAATAAAAAGTAATTTATTAACGATTGAAAATTTGAACAAGATATATATAGGGAGAGTGTGAGCTAATAGAAGGAATTGAAAAAAAAAAAAAGTATTTTAAGCTTAGGATGTATACTACGGAGCGGCTTTCTAATTAGCCCTCTGAGCTTTCGGTTTGGGGGAATTCAATTTGGAACCCCACAAGGGAACCTTGCCGAAAATACTCATATCCACGGAGGGGGTGAGCACAATATATTAGTCCATTTAGTTAGGGGAGAAGGATATGAACTCCCCATAAGCCACCTCTAGGGATTCACTACAAATTGCGATGCTACCAAACACCGGCGTAAATTCCCCCGAAATAGCGGTTCCGCTGAAGCACGTTCAAGTAGTTTCGCGGCTTCATGGGCTGACACTTAGCAGTGGAAATGCGTTGTATGTCAGCATTGCAAAACATAAGCAAACTACCTTTAGCGTTGATAGGAATAACAATCTTATCATTAACAACAATAAGTAAAATTTTTGTTTACACATTCATATAATCCGTGTAATTTTTCTCACGTAAGATCATGTAAAAGCATTTATAATCGGTTAACATTTATAAGCAAATTCTTGTTTTTGTCTTTTTTCAGTTCAGTTTGACTAGAGAATTTTTGGATTATTGGTCCCATTTCAACATATCTGGATTTAAAGTCTAGTCTGTTCGAGATTAAGATAATTTTTATTATTTAGGTTATCGAAGAGAGATTCTTCTTTCCATTTAAGCTTTCGAAGAGAATTTAAAAAAAGAAGAAAAGAAATTTACACTCTTTTATATGCGGCTTAAAAGATTGTCTGATAATAATGCACAGGAGAAACAAATTGAAGACACATTTGCATAATATAATAGGAATTTTAAAAGATGGAAAAGAATATGTTCACAATATTTTATCACACGTAATCACATTGTGTAAAATCATAAAACACAATCACAATGCGTAATTGTAATAAATTATTATTTTATGCTTAACAAATTTAATTCGATAAATAAATTCTTTATTTATGAATTATACTGCGCTATTTCCTTTTAAAATTACAATTTCTTTGCCTTATATTTCTAGCGTTTCCTTAATATATTCATTATAGATGCAAATCCCATTGTGTATTTGTGTAAAATCACAAAATACAATCACATTAGTAATTTTAATGAATTAGTATTTTATGCTTAATAAATTTAATTAGATAAATAAATTCCTCATTTATAAATTATTATACTGCACTATTTCCTTTTAAAATTACCATTTCTTTTATCACATCTTATATATTTTTGTTACCTTAATATATTCATTATAGATCCAAACATTCATTATTTATTAGTGTGAAAAGAATTAATATAGAATGCTACAAAAAGTTTTAGAAAATAAAAATTACAATACTTTAGGTTTTAAGTAAAATTAAAAAATACATTGAAATATACTATATCTAAACACTAATAAAATACTAAATATACACATAGTTTATTTTTTGTATTTATAACAAACTAAAAGCTATTTACAATAAAACAATATTGCTATAAACATCACTTCTCATACACAAGTTCTGATAATAATTCACAATTGCTTAAAAAACAAGCGTGGAACGAAAAGCTGTGCAATCAACATTGAGCTCCGAAATCAAATTAGCTTTAAGTAAGTAATTAACTTAAAAAAGCATCGCTTTATTATCTTAAAGTAAGTGACACTTAATACATACGCCGCAAAAACTTCACCAGGAACATTGAAGAGCTTCAACTCGGAAGAATTCGAGTAATTGATCATAAAAAGTTCAGCTGAATCGCAATTATACAAATCAAAAAAACTTTTACTAAGCCGTAACTTTATTTATTGTTTTTACAAGCTTTCAAGACAAACTCGTCTGACAACAAGCTCTTCATTCTGTTTCACCGTCTTCTGACTAATACTTTCCTCCTTCGGTTTCTGATTATTCATGACTCAGAAGGGCTGTTTGTAGTAGATAGTCTTAAACATCTGCAAATGTCCTTGAACGACACTAAGTGCAGGAGGATGCGTTTGTTTGCACGGTAAGTACCACTCAGAAAAAATTGAGCAACGTACTAATGGTGAAAAAACGATCCAGGTTCGAATCGTGAATAAATGAAAAGGCCCATAATAGCTCGTCTCTATTGCGTGAATGTTTTATAAACAGAGTTTTTCTCGGTGGGGCACAGAAATACGTTCCCAATACTCGGTAAAAGGTTTCTGGGAAATCATTATTATAACGTACCGTACGATTCTATTAAGAAAGCAAGTCAGATAAGAACGGTTTTCCTATTCATTGGCGAAAAGAGAGTGAAAACCTTTTCTTTATTTTATTACAAACTGACCAAAGGGGACTATTTACAATTTGTGAGTCTAATACAGACTAATATGTACTAATTAACGTTTTATATAATTACAATAAAGTAAATAAGATTTCTTTCATTTTTGTCTGTAATTTTGGTAATGGCAAAAAATATTAGGTAAAATGTTTTTGGGAAATCATTATTATAACGTATCGTACAATTCTATTAAGAAAGCAAGTTAGATACGAACGTTTTTTCTATTCATTGGCGAAAAGAGGGTGAAAACTTTATTTTATTTCTATTATTATTTATCATACTCTTAAATCCCTATTTTATGAAACTGACAAAAGGGAGCTATTTACAATTTGTAAATCAAATACAGACTAATATATTGCAAATAAAGTTTTACATAATGACAGTAAGGTAAATAAGATTTCTTTCATTTTTTTCTATAATTTTGGTAATAGCAGAAAATGTTAGGTAAAAGGCTTCTGAAAATTATTATTATAATGTACTGTACAATTCTATTAAGAAAACAAGTTAGATAAGAACGGTTTTTTTATTCATTGGCGAAAACAGGGCGAAAATCTTTTCTTTATTTCTATTGTTATTTATTGTACCCTTAAATTCCATTTTATGAAACAAAATGAGGCTGTTTACAATTTGTGAATCTAATATAGACTAATATATAGTAATTAAAATTTTACATAATGACAATAAGGTAAATAAGATTTCCTTCATTTTTCTCTGTAATTTCGGTAATAACAAGAAAATATTAGGTAAAAGGTTTCTGGGAAATTATTATAACGTACTGTACGATTCAATTAAGAAAAAAAAGTTAGATCAGAACGGTTTTTCTATTCATTGGTGAAAAGAGAGTGAAAATCTTTTCTTTATTTCTATTATTATTTATTGTACCCTTAAATCCCCATTTTATGAAACTGAAAAAAAATTTCTAATAAAGACTAACATATAGTAATTAAAGTTTTACAAAGTGACAATAAAGTAAATAAGATTTCTTTCATTTTTCTCTGTAATTTCGGTAAAAGATTTCTGAGAAATCATTATTATAACGTACTGTAAAATTCTGTTAAGAAAACAAGTTAGATAAGAACGGTTTTTCTATTCATTGGCAAAAAGAGAGTGAAAACCTTGTTTTATTTCTTCTATTATTTATCGTACCCTTAAACCCCCATTTTAAGAAATTGACAAAAAGGGTTTAATACAGACTAATATATAGTAATTAAAGTTTTACATAGTGACGATAAGGTAAATAAGATTTCTTTCATTTTTTCTTTGTAATTTCGGTAATAGCAAAAAATATTAGGTAAAAGTTTTCTGGGAAATCATTATTATAACGTACTGTACAATTCTATTAAGAAAGCAAGTTAGATAAGAACGGTTTTCCTATTCATTGGCGAAAAGAGAGTGAAAATCTTTTCTTTATTTCTGTTATTATTTATTGTACCCTTAAATCCCCATTTTAATCAACTGAAAAAACTACAATTTGTGAATCTAATACAGACTAATATATAGTAATTAAAGTTTTACAAAATGACAATAAGGTAAATAAGATTTCTTTCATTTTTCTCTGTAATATCGGTAACAGCAGAAAATATTTACTGTAATGACCACCAATTTAATAGTTAATTTGAGTCTTATCGAGATCGTTAATGTTACCATCAGAATAAAATTTTATGACTACCTTTAAAAATATCTATATTTTAGAAAAGAGCTTAACAATCTTTGAATTTAGCAATGTATATAATATATTTGGCAATGTAGAAAAGATTTTCATTGATTCCCATTGAATTCATTTTAATTCTGCACACTTTATTATTTAGTGAAAACAACTGCTAAATCCAAGAATCCTTCTGAATCAAGTTGTAAAACATTTTTAATGTTCTAAATTACAATATATATTCTTCTGTTAATGATGTAATAGTGGAAATATTTTTTTAAATAGCGAATTATAAATACAATAATGGGAATAATTTTTAAATAGAGAATTATAAATATAGTAATGGCAATAATTTTGTAAATAGAGAATTATAAATACAATAATGGAAATAATTTTTAAATAGAAAATTATCAATATAATAATGAGAATAATTTTTAAATAGAGAATTATAAATATAATAATGGGGATAACTTTTAAATAGAGAATTATAAATATAATAATAGGAATAATTTTTAAATAGAAAATTATAAATATAAAAAAGGGAATAATTTTTAAATAGTGAATTCGCACGTTTCTAGTGAAGGATCAACATGTTAATTCTGAAAAATCATGTTTATTGTCAAATATTTTGGCAGTTATATATTATGTATAAAATGCAATATCTCCAAAAATATCTAAACAAATTCCATTTTATTTTAAAAATTTATAAATATATAAAAGAAAGTTATACATGCAAGTCATTCTGTTTTTAAAAATACTTTATTTGAAACTTTTAATTTTAACAATTGTAAGAAAAAAAAGATTATTAATTTTAATGGAAAAATTATTCTCGTTTCTTCCAATGATTCAACTAGAATATTTTTTGAATTTTATTTATTTGAGAACTGACCATAATATACTGTTTTTTACTAGCGGTTTACGATCCTTTTATGTGGTACCTATTCTGAATCAATAACTGCAACTTAAAATGCTTGAACAAGGTTTTCTTAAGATAAAATTTCTATATTTTATGTTAATAATTCGATAAATAAAGTTGAAAAATACATTTCAATCAATGTTGAGAGTGAAATACATTGAATTCAGCTAAGCTCTGTTCACTTTATTATTTAGTGAAAACAATTGAATCAAAGATATCTTCTGAGTGTCATTAAATATAAAATTTGAAAGAAATACATATCTGATTTTTGGAAAATTTTATTTTTTTAATAATTTAAATATGAAAAAAGACTTGCAATTTTAAAATTTTAAAATTCGACTTATTAATCGCTGTTAATTTATTAATCACTGTTTTTTGAAATATACTACTTAACCTGTCTGCATGATGTTCATGTTATTATAATATTCCATGCATATTATAATTACAATGATGTTATTAAAATGTACCATGTCAATATAATATACCATTGTTATTATTAATATACTAATGCATATAAATTCTGAATGCTTAACTAAACGAATTTTTCTATGTTTTTCAATCAGATATTGAATTAAATTTTAAGTTCACCAAAAATTTGCATGCTTACTTTATGCAAATTCATGAAATTTTATCTTTTTCTGTTACATAACTTTTAGATTGAAAAATTAATAATAACTTTTGGATCGATAACTACTATTATACTTTTATATGAAATTGAATTTTACACGATTTTTTGTATAGTTAATAATTTTTTGTTTTGTAAGCAATAAATCATACGGTAATAATAAAAATTACATCTGTAGAATTAAAGATATACAATCCATTATCCATTATCCAGATAATTTCCTACATTAATGTAATGTTTTGAAATAACCTTCAAGAGGTATATTTTGAACTTTGGCAGTTATAGCACTTAATAAATTAAAAGTTGCATTTACTAAGCTAGTGAAGCTGAAATTTTGGTTAATAAAGCAACATGACACGTTATTGAACTTTACTACTATAATTTACCCTAATCTCCACCTGCGAAGTGTTTGCGTTGTCTAGTTTGCGTGATGTAATAATGAAGATTTTTCAAATTAATGAGATGATTCTTCTTTACTCCAATAACACATATGATACCATTAGTGTCAGTATGAATAATAACTACGAATTTCACAAAAAATTTATATTTTAACGTGTTGTGTTTCCTTAATAACAAGACTTTCAGACACATTTTTCTGAGAAATGTAAATTTGTTTCAAAATATATGAGAAATATTTGAATACAAACAGGACAACTTAATTAGATTTGATTTGTCTTAATTTCTTAACTTTTTAATAAATGTTAAAAATGTCAGCTTAATAATAATACCGCCTTATTCTTATATCCCGTTATAACCTCGAATTCCACAAAAATTTATATTTTAACGTGTTGTGCTTCCTTAATAACAAGACTTTCACACACATTTTTCTGAGAAATGTAAATTTGTTTCAAAATATAGAGAAATATTTGAATTCAAACATTATAACTTAATTAGATTGGATTTGCCTAAATTTCTTAACTTTTTAAAAAATGTTAAAATAACAATTTAATAATAATACGGCCTTATCTTAATATTAATCTTATTCCATCGAACATTCATTTTCCTTTAGGAAACCAATGAAGGTTTAAAAGCAGATTAAAATTAAAATTAAATAAACAATTTCAATTTAGCATTAGCTATTAAAATAAAGCAGAATTAAAGAACAGATAGAGCAGATATTGAAATTATGGAGAAACCCAAAATATTAAAAGTAATATACTAACGCCTCTTTTTGTAAAATCTCATATAATAAATATAATATCTTCGCAATTGCTTTTGTATTAAAATTAAATAAACAATTTCAATTTAATATTAGTCATTAAAATATAGCAGAATCTTTGAAAATATTTTAAAAAATAAAATGTAAAAAAAAGTATCAAATTCCTCTCATTAAAAACTTAATTGAGGACAGGCAAATGAAAGAAGTAAAATAAAACGGAAATAATGAGGGGGGGGGGAAGAAAGAAGACACCGTGTAGGGGAGAACCCTCACCCCTTAGGGTTGCTAACGAGTGCCTTTCACTAGATCATCTTTCGTCGCTAGATCACCGTGATCGAAAAGGACTTTGATTGCGGTAATCCATATTCTATTTTGCTCACAGGTGGAACTGCATTCATCCCAATTTAAAGTATACATAAATCTAAGTAAGGCGTTTTTAAACAGGAACTTATTGAAATCAAAAATAGGGGGAAACCCAAAATATTAAAAGCAACATACTAAAGCAACTTTTTGTAAAATTTCATACGATAAATATAATATCTTCAGCAATTGCTCTTGTATTAAAATCTTTGTCCTAGTTACATTAAACACGAATGCATGTTTTACCCTAAGTTCAGCAGTGCACATTGTGACTGCTGTGAAATCAGCATACTAAAGCATCTTTTTGTAAAATTTCATACAATAAATATGATATCTTCCGCAATTGCTCATGTATTAAAATCTTTATCCTAGTTACATTAAACACAAATGCCTGTTTTACCCTAAGTTAAACAATACACATTGTAACTTAATAGTTAACAGTGACATTGTGATATTTGTGACTATATTACAAAGTGTCATTCTGTTTTCATTTTTTGTCAAACTGTCAGTTTCATGTTCATGAACGCTTTCACAAGCACACATTGTAATTTTTTTTATGAGAATAGTTTAACTTTGATGTATTTACAGTGAATTGCTTGCATGAATAAATTTGACTTAAAGTTTTAATTAAATATATTTTGTGATTAATTTCTGTTTATTATGTGGTTACAGAAAATCCATTTTTCTAACTATTTGTCTTGCTGAGAACTATTAGTCTTGTTAATAAACTATTTTAACTATTGTTAATAAACAATAGTTCAAATAGTTAACTATCTTGTTAATAAACTGTTGCTAACTATTTGACTTGTTGAATCTTTTTTCTTAGTTGAGATTGAAAATTTTATCAATAAATACAATAAATCAACAATTCTACTACGAACTATAGAGCTATTCCAAGAACTGAAAGATGTTTCAAGAAGCTGTTTTCAAGTTCTGTTTATAATTTTATATTATTATTTTGTTTTCTTATTTTCAATTCAGTTTCAGTTCTGTTTCAGTTATTTTTAATTCAGATTTCAATTCAGTTCAAGAAGCTACTTACGAATAAGATAAAGCTGTTTGAAGATGGCAATGTAAAACTCCCAAAAGATATTTCTTAAAAATTTAAGTTTCTTTCGAATCTTGCATTTACGTTAAGTATTTTTGATGAAAAAAGTTTACGGGGTTTCTTGAAATGTATTAATACTCTTAACAAAAAAGTAAAAGAAAAAAATGTTGGAAACGAAAAACAAAAGAAATGTGGAAACCCTGATAAAAAGATTCTATCATTCATTTTTCAATGATAACATAATAATACGTAATTTGTGATTTCAAAACTTTTCGAGTGTAGTTTTCAAAACTCCGATTATAAATGAATGATGCTTCAGAACCTCTAATTTATTATGGATAAAGAATAATAGTTGTAAAGAAAATGAAATTATTTTCTGGATTTTACAATCTTGAAACCTCATTTTTAAATTTAAACAAAAAAACTTAAGTATACATTAGAAATGTAATATTAATGAATAGTATTTAAATGTAGAAAGTATAGAATAGAGATGTAGTATTAATAATTTGTGCATACCTAAATTGGTTTCATTTTTCTCTTTTTTGTATAAAAGAGTTTAGATGAATATTTTAGCACAATTTCTCTCTTTTTAGATCTATGAATATTTAAAACTGAGAAAAATGCGAATATTGCAAGCCTTTTCAAATATTTAGTTGAGTTGTTCGTTTAAATTTTAATTAACTTCAAATTTTTATTAAATTTTCTAATGTACAATAATGAAAACAGATAATAATTGTTGTATTTTATTATTAAATTAGAAGAAAATAATTAGTTAAAAATAATAAAATGGTTAAAATTTAAAAATACGTATAGAATATGAATTTAAAAGATACACAGAAAATATAAAAGTTAATCATTATAACGATAAAATACACCAAATTTAATTTTTCAAAAATTAAAAAATGTTAATTTTAGTGTTTAAGAATTTTCCTGCTATAACTCTAATAGAAATAAATGAAAAAAATATAAAGGAATTTAAAAAATAAATGTATGGAAGATTTAATGAATTACATGCCACCACAAACATTTATTTAATTAAAAGCATTCACTATAGAAAATGACTTAAAAACATATTGAATGATTTACTGGTGTAATTTTTATCTAAATCTAAAAGGAAATTAAAAAGTTCAAAATACTAAAATAAACTAAATTTCGAAATTACTTATGCAAAATATGAATTATGAAGTATTTAAAATATATTAAATTAATCTTTACTATTGTAGAATAACCATAATAATAACAAGAATATATAAAATTTTATTTATAGGAAGAAGTCTTAAAATTAAGTTTAAAAACTTAAAAGTAAGTTACTATGAAAAATAAAAAATAAAAAAAAAATTTCTGCTGTATCATTCATAGACATAAAAAGAAATAAAGTAATTAAATTATGAAATTAATAATCAAAATTAATTGAAGTTATAAAAATTAATTATTAATCATAAATTAATTGTTAAGAAATGGAACTTTTCATTAAATAAAAATGTCTAAAGAGGCAATGTTTCATAAATTTATCATTTAAAATAATTCAAATTACAGTTTTAAGATAAAAATAAAATTTTTGAAACAGATAAATTTTTCAAAAGACTATATATGTTTTTAAAGTTTAAAAAAAAAAAAAAAAAAAACTTTTTTTCTTTCATTATTTTACTGCGAATGAAAAAAAATTAAATTATATTTAAGTTAACTTAAGATAACTTATAAAAGTTAACACTAGAATAAACAAAATTTAATTTTTCAAAAATTAAAAAAGTTCATTTTCAATATAAAAAAAGTTAAAAGTTTAAGCACTTTAAATTAAGTTAACTTAAAGTAAATAAAGTAATTTTTAAGTTAAAAGTAATTTTAAATTTAACTTAAGTAAATAAATTAAATTTATTAAAATTAAGTAAAACTCAGTTACAATATAGTTAGAATTTATATTAAAACAAATATCAATATCACATCAGATATAAAATTTGATTTATTGCTCCAATTTTTTGTTTTCAATTTTTGACGTTGAATGTTTACCTTTTTATATTGACTCTACTCTATATACAAAATAAATAAAAAATTTCAATACCTGACAATTATTGTACCGGAAATAATTCAATCTCAGTACGGCTAGAGTACGGACTGATTGAATTTACTTAGGAGTGGCGGATCATGTAATACCCACTTAAGTATCTCCCCTACATCCCGACTGGCTTATCAAAAAAGGAGCTACTTCGGTTTTCTTTTTCATCCCGACTTGCTTACATAAAGAAACATCTAATTTGCTGGTGTTCCTCGCATAGGAAGCTTTCAATTACGTTGCTTTGTATTCGATAATATAGAATCCAGTCAAACCCCAGATTTTACGAGTTGATTACTATGGACTCTATATCCGTAAAATTTTCGAGTAAATTATATTTTATCTCACATTCAAGCACTGATATATGTTCTTTGTACGAGTAAATAATAGAAGCACAGGAAAGCTGAACCTCTATTTTTATGTATAAATATATTCTGCACATTTTATTTAATAAAATGGGTTGTTTTTCATTATTTTTATTTTATTAAAGATGAATTAAATTTTTTTACAGATTTGTTTTAAAAAATCTGTTATGGATTTAGTATTTGAACCCTAAAATTCTCCGAGTAAATTATGTTTTATCTCACATTCAAATATGTTCTTAGATATTATTATTGATTATCAAGACAATTTCTATCTCATATTCCAAGCACTAATATACACACGTTCTTCTTACCCGAGAGTAAATAATAGGAGTAAAGGATATCTCAACCTCTCGTGGTTTTTTTTTTTGTGTATAAATTTATTCTGCACATATGATTTAATAAAAAGAGTTGTTTTTCATTATTTTTATTTTATTAAAGATGAATTAATATTTTTCTTTAGATATTTGTTTCAAAAATCTGTTATGGTTATTATTTGAACTGTAATATTTTTATTTAAAAGATGCTGCATCGCAAATTCTACACAAAATTGATGAACTGATGAAATATATTTCAGAACCTGATAAAGCCATGATATTTTTTTAAAAGATTTTAATACAGCCAGTATAACGATTATGGCTATGCAAACCATTACTATTTGAAGCTATTAACAGTAAATACTTTTAATGGTCTTCTGTCATAAGAAATTTGTTTCTTAAAAATTTTATGAAATCCAATAATTTCAATAATTTATTTACTATGAAAAAAATAACCATTTTCAAAAAATGCTATAATATAAAAATTACTGAATAAAAGATTGCAATTACATCTTTTTTCCCAATTTTATGAATAAATTGTCTTGTCTTTCCCAATTTTAAGTAAAGTATTGCATTGCGTTTTATTAATCAAATATCGAATAAATGAGGGAATATTTATGTTAATGTTTAAAAAAGATATGAACAAAAAAAAAAAGGATATGCAGTAATATAATTAAATAATAATAATAATCTATGCTCTGAACAAAAAAAAAGACCAAAATGCAGTTAAATATGTGATTCCGATGGGAATATAATTCGCTTCTTTTGATAAAAAAATAAATTTCAGGCAAAGTATTTCAATAAAATTCTGAGTATCAACCAAAAAGTATTTGGTAATTTGGATGTAATATTTCTTGAATTTGTGAAACTATTTTGATAAATACGAATTTCACATCATGTATTCCTCTAACCAATTTCAATCGTTATTCTTCACTATTATTGCTATTCTGAATTCTTTATTTTTCTATAAGATGTAATTTAAACTCATTCAAATGGAAAACTGAATAGGCAATAAAAAGACTAGATGTGATGTATTGTACGTGATTAGGAAGCAGTGAATTGGATAAGGCGGTAAAGCAGTCGCATACAGACTTTTCGATGGTTCAATTTAGATGTGTCCCGACTAAAGCAATAAAGAGCTTGCCAGCTTGATAGTGCTATTCATATCGAAACCATCGCCTACTTTTAGGAAAATATTCTCTTTCGGCTATTCCAGGGATGCACAGAATGCACATTTCTAGCGGTTCACATCATCATACTCAAATTTTACTTATGTCAAATAATTAGTATCTTTTTACTAAAAGATTAAAGCATGAAATATGATCTGACATAAGTTGTTTTTTTAAAGTTATCATTTTATTGCTACAAAAAAAAATGTTATTCTATGTATTCTAATTTATTGCAGACAACGATGTTAGGACTTTTGTCAATTAGCCATCCTTATTGTTAACTTTTTCTTTATTTTTTTTTTTTACTTTTAGACAAAACTCAACTCTGTTGGTTTTCAAGACATTAGTAATTAGAAATATTTATATCAAGAATTCGCAGCATATTTTTGCAACTATCAAAAAACGTGTCAGACATAAAGTTGAGCCCCAAAAAGTAGCGGTTGTTGCTAAATAATGCATTAAAATGCACAAGTCTACTTGGATCAATTCCATATTTCTAAAACATTTTTTGGGCATGAATAGTAAAAATTAGACCAGATTTTTAATGGAGACTAATCCAGAAATTTACTGATTAGTTTCCTTTCATAAAACCGATTTCAAAAACCATTTAATTAATCCCTTTTGCACTTGGTTACTACAAAAACCGAACCAAATATTGAATACTTAGTAAAATTAATGTCACTCATCAACCGAGTAACTTAGTGATAACAGAAAAATTAATCGAATCAGAAACACATTGAGTTTTAATTATTTATAAACACATAACTGGTGTAAAACAGCGAGTATTTAATAACAGAAACTAACAAAAATAATGCATTTATTTCTTTTTTTTTAATATTGCATTTTTAAACATATTTAAAGTCTATGAAATGTACCAAATAAAGTAGTTTTCTTTTTTAAGATTTATTTACATTGAGCATATTTTATAACATAAAGATACTTCAAAATAACCATCAATATTTCAACTTTGAATTTTAAATCACTTTTCAGAATAAATAGGAGATGAAAACGGAAATAAATCTTTTGATTTTAATTGTATAAGTGTTCCTGGAAAAGAAAATCTTTCACGGTGCATTAAATTATCAATAAAGACAGCGCGAGACATTTCAACAATGATATTTTTTAACCCAAAAAGTTTCTCAATCAGAAAAATCCTTCAACAAATTCAATTGAATTCTCAATTTAAGTAATATTAATATAACGAAAGATTTGGGAAACGTTGCTCAATTTATTTTTTAATTCCATCAGTGGAAATAAAAGATTCAGTCGTAGTTGTAAATTAAATTACGCTTATAATTTATAAACATATAACTGATGTATAACAGCGAGAATTTAATAATTTACAACCACATAACTGATGTAAAACAGCGAGAATTTAATAATTTACAACCACATAACTGATGTAAAACAGCGAGAATTTAATAATTTACAACCACATAACTGATGTAAAACAGCGAGGATTTAATAATTTATAAGCATATAACTAATGTAAAACAGTGAGTTTTTAATAAGTTATGACACTTAACTGATGTAAAATAGCGATGATTTAATAATAGAAACTAACAAAAATAATGCATTGATTTTTTTTTTACAACATTGCATTTTCTATGAAATGTACCAAATAAAGTACTTTTCTGTTTAAGATTTATTTACATTGAGCATATTTTATAACATAAAGGTACTTCAAAATAACCATCAATATTTTAACTTTGAAGTTTAAATCATTTTAGAATAGATAGGAGATGAAAACCGAAATAAATCTTTTGATTTTATTTGTATAAGTGTTCCTGGAAAAGAAAATCTTTCACGGTGCATTAAATTATCAATGCAGACAGCGCGAGACATTTCAACAATGATACTTTTCAACACAAAAGGTTTCTCAATCAGAAAAATCCTTCAAAAATTCAATTGAGTTCTCAATTTAAGTAACATTAACATAACAAAAGATTCGGGAAACATTGTTGTTTCATTTATTTTTCAATTCCATCAGTGGAAATAAAAAGATTCAGCCGTACTTGCAAATTAAATTACGCTTCCTAGAAAAAAAGAATTCTAAACAGGGTGTAAAATGACGTCGGATTTGAGGAATGATGTGGGGATATTTCCAACAAACAAAATCAAATACTTGAAAGGCTTAGGAATAAAATAAAACCATTTAAACTTTCAAAAATTGAAAGATGCGTTTTCCCTGCGGAAAAATATATTCGATATTTTTATTTTTATTTTTATGCCTTCTTATATCTTTTTTCTTTCCAATAAAATATAAAACTTTTATTGCGTTTGTTATGGAAAAAGAAAGACTTGTTTTTGTAAAAATATTTGTATAGTTCTGGACATCTTAGCATAACAAATTTTAGTCAAACCTTTTCAAGTTGCTTACAATTATGGTGTTTTTCTTTGCCTATGCAATAAAATGATTGCTAAGCAACATATATAAGAAGAATTTTTGTAAGTTGAAATATTAAATTGTTTGTCATCTGCGATTATTTATTAGTTGATTCAAAAATAAGTTTATAAATGTCCCAACTGAAAATTTAATAAAAAATGAAAACATCCATTTGATTAATCTCTCCAAACTTTATAAGTGTTTCTTTTTTAATGCTTATCATAGTTTATCTAAATATGTATATGCCAACAGATGCTCAAAATCAAGTGCCAGAATGCATCGAACTTCAGATGGTCAGCTATTAGTCAGTTGTCTAAATTTTAATAGACAAAAGAGTTGTCTTAAACGGAAAACAGTTCACCAAGTAAAAAGAATTGCAATATTCTTAAATAAAAGAATTTACGAAGTAAAATAATTATTTAATCAAAAACAGTTTTCCTTTTTTTAATTGAGAAGTAAATTTAGTAGTATATGTAGTGAAAATCAAAAGTAAATATACACTTGAAAATTAGATATCAGATTTGAACATTCAATATAACTTTCCATTGGTTAAAATATTGAACGCAACTTGATAATAGCAATTGTATTTCTTAGTTATTAACAATTTTACAACAGAATTTAATTAGCTCATCTCATAATTTTTTTATTTAGTTATAAAGTACATCTCTTAAGCCTTGCTTTTCACAAATAAATAAGTATGTGACATTTCTTAAGAATGTTCTCTATTTTTAGGATAAAATAAATAATTGAAATAAGTCTTAATATATAATGAGTAGATATGATTCAAAGATAAAAAATATTAAGAGCTTTAATTAAGTGTTTCTTAAAGAAAATAAATTATATTGCAACTAGTAAAATAATACCTAAAAAAAACTTTGTGAATTTTTGGAGATGAATTTTACTAACAATGAAAATAAATTTCAACCATTTCAGTCAGAAAAAGAAATTATCAGGGAAAGTATGTAAGAGAAAATTCTGCGCAATTTTAACATATTGAGTCCATTGTGAAACACAGATAATTAATATTTAGTTTCAAATGACAGCAACTAGCAAGGGATAATTAACTTTTAATGAAAATGAAATGTTCAAAAACAGAATGCAAAATTCTGAAAGTAATCTGAGATTATTTAATTCCCAATGTTTTCAACTGTACAACGATCTTAAACATACATTGTTCTCACCAGAGAACGATTTTTTCCATAAGAGACTGTAGCAATTTCCCTTTCCTCCTTAATCCACCCATTTCAACAACACTGAATAATTACCGGGTTACAGGGCAGAAATTGCAACCATTACCCTCGCTATTCTAAATCCTCATTTTTAATTCCGACGAATAAATATTGGAAGAAAAGGCGGAAAAGGACAAAAGACAAGAAAAGAACTAACATGCGAAAAGGATTTGCAATTGTAACATTGGGCGAATGAAATGGTTTGCTAGCTAACTTCTTATGTTGCAAATTCTAAGCCTCCAGACAGGACAATTAACATTCAAAAAGGCATTGCAAATTACTAAATCTATGATTTGCATAATAAAAATTAGAAACAGAACAGTAATTTTTTAAAAAGTTTCCTTTTTAAGCATAACTTAAAGCTTCAAGTAAGAAAAATTGTTCTTTCAGCAGCATAAACTTAAAGCTTCATTGAAAAGAACGTAGCACACTCAAATTAAATTTTACTGCATATTTTACCTGTTTCTGAAATATAATTTATGCTGCAAATAATTATTAATATTATTTAATATTTAAGTACATGAGAATTTAATTAGAATATAGAAATTTTTTCCAAGTCCATACTTTGACATTCTCTCTACGTATATTTGCCCTCAATATACATTTCAGTTATTATTTTTTAATAATTTAGTTTTAATTAATTATTTCATTTTCAACAATTTTATTTCACTACACAAAAAATTATTTTTTATAATATGCCAGGGATTTTAAAATAACTAATAATTTCAGATGCCTCAATCTGTAAACTAATAATTTCAAGCCATATAAGCACCGGGGCTTAAAATAAATTAATAGAAATTAATGATTAATTAAATAAATTAATATTATAATAATTTTAAAATAAATTAATAGAGAACAAACTGGAATAAGTTCTTCAGATAAGAGAAAAAATAAAAATTTTAATATTATTTACAATTCCATTAAATAAATATGAAGATATAAATATAATGATTTATGATGCTTATTATGTGCAATTTATAATAAATATATACACAAAAGCTAAGAAAAATGAATATTATAATATATATTATATATGCATAAAACCGAAGAATAATTCACATTGTCATACATATTATGTATGCATAAATATATTGCATGATGTATATTGCACATTATAATATAGCACATAATATTGTGCATTATAACAGTGAAGAATAATACATATTTTTAATATGCATTATGCGTGCTTAAAAATAAATAATGCATATTACAGTATATATATATATATAAACACACACACACATTTTAAATAATATATAATGAACAGTAATTTATAATATGCAAGTAAGAGTAGTAATATATATATGAGTAAATAATGTATAATACGCAAAAAAGCGGGAATTAAATCAAAAGGTATGGCCACTATTTAAAGATTCAATATTTCAAATCAATATTGGGTCAACATTTCAAGATTTCTTTCAAAAATTAAATCATTACACGAATTATAAAATTATTTTTTATTCAATTTTTATTCCATTGAAAAAATTATGGTGTGTAAAAGATCCGAAAATTTTTATGGTATATAAAAAACCTGATAAAGCACCATAAATTTTCTATAACAAGTACTATTATACAAATACGTCCAATTTAACTTTTTAAAGTTAAGTTTGCTGACATCTTTGTTTAAAAAAAAAATTATTATTATTTATTCCTTATTTTACAAGAAAACAAAGCTAGAATTATTTAGAATAACCTGAGTGAAAAAGTGAGAGAAGTACACACTGCATTGAGTACCTGTTGCACTATCATCTACAGGTAATAGGAATACCTGTATGAGCTTGGATTTGAAATAGCAATTTATTGTTATAACTATTGTTATTTATAGAATGCATTTTTTACTATATTTGAATTCTACTATCTGCAATTTAAATCACTCTGTAATTCAAATAAAAATATACTGAAAAAATTTTATAAATTTAATTAATCAGATTTATTTTGGTAACATGAAATAAATTATTTAATTATTAATCACTACTAATAAGCAATCAAATAAACTATTTATAGCTAGAGGAAAATTAATAATTTCTTTAATAAAAGAAAGTAATTTCTATAATAGTTAATCTCATTTTTAAATAATTAAAAGAGAATTACTTTTTAAAAAACTTATAAAACCATACATATTTTTTTAAAAAATAAAACACTCCATATAATACTTTTGTTACATTAATCCTATAAATATTTTTTTGCCGATTAATATTTTTTAAAAGATGAATTCAACAAATACAGAACACAGCTTTAAAAAAAACTTATCCACAAACAAGCAAAGGAACTGATGACACAAAAGCTCTCTTATCAAAAAAAAAAAAAAAAAAAAAAAACTCTCCCCTATCCTAACAAGTTTACAGGCTTTTCCAAAATATTTTGAAGAACTCCTTTAAGAAACATAAAGTAAGAAGAAAATGAAAATGAAATCAATAAACACTCACTGTCACCCTTCGGCGGCGGGGCCCGATACATGATGAAAAACCAACTGCACCAGAAAAGTTTTCCGCAAATTCTTCAGACGTTCGAACCGGCAGAAAATTGTTTACAACCGCTCCCTTGCACAGATTAAACCCGAATAGACAGAAATCTATTTGAATAACTTCCTCTGGACAGATTTCTCTTCCCTTTCTTCTTTTTTTTTTCCTCTTAGCGCCCTCCCATTTCAACCCCCAAGCTATCTTCGGATTGGTCTCCGGTGTGATCCTGCCCATCATATAGCGTTATGTTAACTCTCTCCAGTATTCCCTCACGCAAGCGTACGAAATAAAGAATCTTGATTTGTCCATCCCAAAGATTCTAAAAATAGCTCAAGTTTTCAAGGAATATTTTCCAACGGTCGCAACAAGAGGAAAGGCCATTAGTGGGAATTCTTTATCGCAGTTTTGGCACGAATATCTGTTGCTGTCATCGAAGTACCTGTGTTGTAGCGTGAGAGGTAAGTAATATATTGAAATGAGCATCTTCTCCGGGGGATACGGGAATGATGCTTTTTAATAGAGTGCATGTTGTGTTTAGACAGATACTTAGTTTTTCCCGAGGAGCTCCGTGAAAACTGTATTTTATCGTCTCAGAATGCATTGATTTGTTTTAGAACATATTTCAGAATTTGTGATTTTATTATGCTCTAGATTTATAATTAATTTTTATCATTAAATTTATGCAGTTTTAGTCTTTTTAATAATAATTGGTTTAGGCATTTTACTTATAATTTATGCTGTTACGTTCTTACCGTTGAGCAAAATTGAAATTTTATATGAACGTAAATATAGTATTGAGTAGGAATTGCATATTTATATTGTTGTACAATTCATACGCAACAATATAATTGTATATTTATATGAATATACGCAAAATAATTCTACATTTATATGAATATACGCAATATAATTGTACATTTATATGAATATAAACAATATAATTGCACATTTATATGAATATAAGCAATATAATTGTACATTTATGTTGCGAATGAATTATGTATAATATAGTATTGAGTGAATTTTACATTTTTTTATTGATATAGCATATATTTAAAAATATATTTGTTATTCTATTTCTTAAATGTTTATATTCCAGTAAAAGAATTATTTTTATTTTAAACACATTGTTACTGTTAAGGTAAAAAAACATATATAATGCATTAATTTTTCTTGTTTACTATATTTAATTTTGAACTTCAGAGAATTTCAGTGCTGAATTTTATTCAAAAGTATATATATATTAGTAGTAATCTTGAAATGTATTTTTTAATGTAAGAAAATATTTCTTTGATGTGAAGGTTCTTCAATAATCTGACCCCTTTTTTTTTTTTTTTTAAAAAGTTTAAATGGTGAAACTATTATGTTCTGATATGAGACTTGTTTCTTATTTGTGAGTTATTGTACTTTAATTAATTTTAAAATATCTCGCCATAAACATTTGAAATTTTTAGCACGAAATACGCTTTTACTTAATTCATGTCTTGAAAATATACACTCTCGCTTTCGTTGAACATAAATAAACTAATAAACAATTAAGTTCATAATAAAAATAAAATAAAGCATTAATAAATTTTATTATTATTATTATTATTATCATGATTATTATTTTGCAAATTTATATTATCAATTATAGAATTATCAATTTGCATATTTATGCAGTAATGTGATTTTTCTAACACTTTCTTCCTTGACTTTGTTTCCTTACTTCTTCATGGATACTTATTACATGTTTATTAGATATAAATTTACAATATTATTATAAATAATTCATAGTAATTGATAATAATATTTATAATATTGTTATAAATTGTACTAGTTACAAACTAATGTAGGATTTTATAGCATTTCTGATTTTACATTGAAAATTTTATTGATTTTTAAACTATCTTGTTTATATGTATATTATTATATGGTAAAATATAATTTATATATAAAATATAGATCAGTATTATTAAATCTTTTTATAGATATACTTAAAGTTTCTTTTAAATTTCAGTGTTGAACATCGAAATTACTTAATTGTCATATTTTAAAATTGATCTGAAGGAATTCAATTATATAAATGTAAGAATAAACTTAATGAAATTTTTAATGGAGTTTAGTGAAATTAAGAATTGCCATGTTGTCTAAATTCATTAACATTAAAAATTTTCTGTTTTTCTTTAAATTTAATTTTTGCACTTATCGGTTAATTAAATTCCATACTTTAATACTTATTTTTGATGTTATATGAAACAAATATTTAATGAGATAAACTACTTATGCTACTTAATTGCGAACTAATTAACCAGAATAATGTCGATGGAAAAAATGTCTACCGAAGTAAACCAATATGTTATTAAACAAACTAATTATGCTTGATTTTAGGAAATAAACTAATTCTTGAGCACATTTACAACCATAAATAATTATCCAACATAAACAATGAAATATAATTTAGCAGTTCTTGTTTAATCTTAAAACAATACAATTTTTATTGTAGGAGTTTCTAGTTTCATTTAATTTTAAAATTTTCTAAAAACCTTATTTTATGTATTATTTGTTTGGGTCACTTTTTCCTATTTTAAATATCTATATATTTTATTATTTTCTAATAAACAATGTATTTTTAATGTATGAATCAGTAAAACAACTTATACTTATGTTAAAATGTGATTTACACATTATGAACGTGCGTGTAATATTCTATTAATGACTTTAACTATTTGTAAATCCGGTCTAATTATTTCAACATATTTATTTAATTATTTTAATTAATGTCTCATAATGTAAAAAAAAAAGTATCATATATGATATTATTTACTGTAATAGCTTGCTTCAGTTTTTCACTTGTTTATGCTTAGAAATCAATAGTCATTGATAGGACTAATGCTACTGTTCTCATTATCATAATATACTTACAAATTTTAAATTTAAATTTAAATTTTTAAAATTTAAATATTTAATTTTTATAACTTTTTCACTTGTTAAACTTAAATTTAAACTTTAAAAATTGGAATTTAAGTTTTACATTTGAATTTTAGATTCATACTTTAAATTGTAAGTTTTGACTTAATATTATGAATGTAGAAATTACACTCTATTAATGACTTCAGTTATCACTTACTAATTAATGACTTCTAACACATTTAATTAATGTCTCATAAATTGTTATTTGCTGTAATGCATTATTTTGGTTTCATTCATAAATGATATAAAATTTTCACATGTTTATGCTAGAAATAAACTGTCATTGATCGAGGTTATGTTACGGCTCTCACTATCGGGGTAAAATTGCACCGTGGAAGCCCCCTGTTTCTCAGATATGGAATCTCCCCCACTGCCCTCAATAACCTGGTCTTTTTTTTCCCCACCTTACAGTAAATCTTTGTTTGCTCTTACTTTTTTATCGTTACCACATAAAACTCCTAACCCACGCTTTTTATCGTTCAATAAAAAAAGTTTTAGAATAGGATATCCAATCTTTCAACTTCCTTGAGCCACAGGTCACATTTAAAGGAGAAAAAAATTGAGCCCACACATAAACGACTAATACTTTAAAATAGGACTCATACATTATGAATGTTTGAATCATATTCGATTAATGATTTTAGATATTAATTACTGATTATTGACTTTTAACATATTTTAATCCTCATAGTTCATAAAGCAAAAATATCAAATGAAATTCAAAGCATCAAAATGAAAATGAGCAAAATAAAAATGAACTCATCTGATCTATTATTTCGTACGCTTTTTTTATTGTTTAATTAGAGAAAGTTTTAGAATAAGGATGTTTAATCTTTTGGTTTCCTTGAGCCAAATTTCACTTTTCAAAAAGAAAAAAAAAATATCTAAGACCATACATACATATTTTAATGATTGTTATTAAGCTAAAAATTTATTAAATAATTTAAAACTTGCAATTAGCCAAAATGTCTTAAAATAATAATATTTGACTTAATTTGTTCACATATTTTTTTAATCTTTGAGCAGGGAAATAATTTTTTTTTTATCGTGGTAATAAACAAAATTTTAGAATTTGAAATCTTAGAAAATATAAAATCAAACTCCAAGAAAAATATTAATATTTGTAATGCATTTTTAAAAATTCATAATAAGAATCATAGTTGAGGAGTTTGATATAGTTTTGAATCATACTTTTAAAGAAATGCAAAAAATAAAATTATATCTTGTAAATTTGTTTTAAAAATTTTAATGCTTATTTATACAGACTTATAAATTTTAGAATACTCAAAATTTGTAAAGTACTCAGTTTTGAAATCTAATTTATGATTTATATTAATGAAATATAAAATTTGCTGCATAATTTAAAGATTTATTTAATTTTATTTTGTTAATTTTAAAACTTTATTTTTAATTTAATTTAATTTAACTTTTAAAATTTTAATTTTAATTTAGTTTTAACTTTTAAACTTTTAAATTTTAATTTTTTAAATTAATTTTTAAATTTTTAAAGTATAGTAAGAATTTTTTATTATCCCACAAAAGAAAACATTTTAAAGATGATAAGATATTTAACAATTGATTTTTAATTATGTATATTAGGAAAAATTATTTGCCATTATTTTATCAATATCTTTTGATCAATATAAAAAATAAAGTCTCTATTTGAAATTTCTTCAAAAGTAAGAAGTTGTTTAAGTTTTTTTTATTTTTCCAGCTGAATTTAAAACTCAAGTTTTCACACACCTACAGTTTTTGTTTAGATGATTTTAAATTGAGTCAACTTAGACTAAAATTTTAATCATTTTTATTGTTTAAAAAAAAAAAAAAAAAATAATTTTTTTCTAATTTATAACAAAAAAAGAATCCACCGAAAAATTATATTAAATAAAAAATATCAAACTTTTAATCAAATTACATTTATTGCATCATTTAAAAACTGTAAAGTATTTATGAAAACTGAAAATACATATATAATCAATTCGAATTTATAATATAAAGTAATGTAATAATTAAAGACTTTTGAATATAACAATTACTTAGTGGTCATTATGAATGATAGTAATGGTGGTAATGGTTGAATTTGAATCAAATTCTATTTTAATCAAAAATAAAAGACTATAGTAGGAAGATTAAAAAATATAAACTTATTTAATTATTGCGATGAAAGAAGTTTCAAAATTAAGGAGATCTAGATATTCAGAAAAGGGAAGCATATCTTACAAAAATACTAACGGTTACGCATAATAATATCTCACATTATCTTTTAAAATGATAAATCATCATATTAGTTCAAAATGTTCATAATAAGTAATATAGTAATTAAAAACTTTTGAATATAACAATTACTTAGTGGCCATTATGAATGATAACGGTTTAGATTTGAATCAAATCCCCCTTTAATAACAAATAAAAGACTATAGAAGGAAAATTAAAAAAATATTTATCTATTTAATTATTGCAATGAAACAAGTTTCAAAATTAAGTAGATCTAGATGTTCAGAAAAGGGAAGCATATCTTACAAAATACTAACAGTTACGCATAGTTATTTTCCGCACTATCTTTCTAAACTATAAATCATCATATTAGTTCAAAATGTTAATAAAGGCGAAACAAACGTCATGCAAATTGAGATAAATTGTTGTGCAATCCACTAGTTTGTTGATTGATGCACTGTTTATCATTAATGAGATTATGTTAGGTTTGTCAGTTAGAATAGAATTTCATCTGAGAATGAAGCTATGTTTCAATCAACTGTAAACTGTTCAATATTACAGAGTAAATATTGAACAGCTCAGGAGGTCAACATCATAGTTTCTACAATTTAAACCAATTCTAATTTCATTTGAATGAATTTCTTCTGAAATTGAGATTACGGTTAATCCTTTACAATTCTTCATATTGCAAAGCAATTATAAATGTAATCAGAGATTGATTCTGATGGCTTAGTTTCTATTATTTGAGCAGGTTCTAGTTTTATCTGTGTGAATCTTCAGAATTATGTATGGAATTTCTTTTGATATTCTAATACCTGAATTTAAATCTGATTTCATCATTGTGAAGGTAAGCATATTTTGGCATTTCGCAAGGATCTGACAGTTTTCTTAGCCAGAGAAGCAGCTACTGTCTGATAAATATGCTTTGGAATCAGCAAAATTTGACCAAATAATAGAAAATTACTTCCTTTTAGTCATATAACTTCCTTTTCCTTTTAGTCGTATTATTTTTAATATAATGTAAAATTATGACATAATATGATAATATATAAAGATATTATCAAAAGTAATACTTACTATATTATGAATTCTTCTTTTCATTGGCGCAACAGCTCCATAGTGGTCCATTTAAAAATATTCCCAAAAATTTGACTAAAATTATGTTTTTAATTTTGAAAAGAAATTTTTTTCATTTAGAAAAAGTCAATTTACGATTTACAAGCCAATTTGTGACTTTATTTTAGCATTAGTAAATTGACTTTTTTAACATTAGGAAAGTTCATTTTTGAACCCTGTATCTCCAAAATGTTTCACTAGATCAGTTCAAAAAATTTATTAAATAATAATTTCATCATGCTGAGTGGATTGCATTAAAAATCTCAGGTTCAGTAATGGAAAAATTTCGAGTTAGCGGTTAATTAACCATGTAAATTAATGTTGTTAATCAACTGCATTGCACCATAAGTTAATTCGCTTCGAGCAATATCCAACGAAATTCTTTATGCGAATATCTAATGATAATTACAAAAGTTATTATGGGTGTCCTTTTTTTTGGGCAACTGTATTTTTAAACTATATCATAAATTAACTTATAAATATTTATTTATAATTATGTATTTATGTATACATGAATACACATGAATACATACTGAAGGAATACTCTATTCAGAAGTATTGACTGAAAAACTTACTTGCCAGCCAAAATTTTTCTCGTTTGTTTGTTGTTTAAATAGATTTGAATATCGGATTAAAATAATTTTTTAGTAATAATTATTTTTCAAAAGAACAACTCTTTTTACCTTATATGAGGTATGAATTAAAGTACTGTTATTTCTAAATATTTGTTTATATATTTAATGAGAATTCTTGCTTTTTAGTAATGCCCACTTTAATTTTTTGTTGTGTTGTTTTCCATTCAAATCACGAGTTCTAAAAACAAAATTTACTCACATCGAAAGAAATGTCACATAACAGATCTATTATCATTTTTATAAAAAAAAAATTGAATTTTTTTATCACATTTATTTATTAAAAACTTGTAAGCTTTATTGATCACATTTATTTTAAGTGCATTTTATTCTCCAAATTCCATTTATCGACGTAACTTCAAATTTGCATAATATTGAATAAAATCTGACAAATTGCGTTTACCTTGAGCTACTAAATATGAGGCTACGACTCATAACATAAATTATATTGACAACTGAATTTTTCTTTTCCATTACCTGCTTTCGTGGTATTATTTTCAAAATTTAAGGACATTAAAATTTAATTTTGTCATCTTTGTTCTTCTGTTATCTAAATTTTACGAAATTATTTCTTGTTTAGAGCGTCAGATGTTTCATAAATTTCCAAATAAATTCTTTGTGAACAAATGTGAATTGTTCTCTTTGTGGTAGGAAATGTCGAAGTGCTTACAAATTTGTATTTGGAAAAGATATATGGTGAATTTTAAAAAATTGGAGTACTAAAAATTTGTTAAAGATTCAGTTTTGAAATCTGATATACCATTTGTCTGAATGAAGCATAACATTTGCTGCATAGTCTTAAGAATTATTTCATTTTAATTTTTTAAATTTTAAAATTTTAATTTTACAAACTTGTTAAAATTAAATTTAAACTTTTAAAATTTTGAACTTAAATTTTAAATTTAAATTATGTATCTGCATTTTAAATTTTAACTTTAAATTTTGAATTTGAATTTTAAATTTACTTTATATTTTTAATCTTATTTTTAATTTTGTTCTTAACTTTTAAAATTTTAATTTTAATCTGTATTTGAAAAGATATATGGTGAATTTTAAAAAATTGGAGTTAAAAATTTGTTAAAGATTCAGTTTTGAAATTTATACCATTTGTTTGAATGAAGCATAACATTTGCTGCATAGTCTAAAGAATTATTTCATTTTTAATTTTTTAAATTTTAAAATTTTAATTTTACAAACTTGTTAAAATTAAATTTAAACTTTTAAAATTTTGAACTTAAATTTTAAATTTAAATTATGTATCTGCATTTTAAATTTTAACTTTAAATTTTGAATTTGAATTTTAAATTTACTTTTATATTTTTAATATTATTTTTAATTTTGTTCTTAACTTTTAAAATTTTAATTTTACAAACTTGTTAAAATTAAATTTAAACTTTTAAAATTTTGAACTTAAATTTTAAATTTAAATTATGTATCTCCATTTTAAATTTTAACTTTTAAATTTTGAATTTGAATTTCAAATTTACTTTATATTTTTAATATTATTTTTTAATTTTGTTCTTAATTTAAAAATTTTTAATTTTAAGCTTTAACTTTAAAATTGGAATCTGAATTTTTAATTTTAACTGTTAAGTTTAAATTTGAATTTAAAAATTACTTTATATTATTAATTTTTAATTTTTTAAATTTAAATTTTAAGTTTAAATTTAAATTGTGAATTTGAATTTTTAAATTTAATTCTAAATATCAAATTTTATCTTTTATTTAATTTTGAATTTCCAAATTATATGAAGAATTTTTTTTTGTGTACAAAAGAAAACTTTTTAAAAATCATAAATGTTAATTACCAGTAAAGACTTTTACACTTTAGACATCAGTTTTTATTTCCTGCATTATATATGTAGCTTTTACATCATAAATCAGTTGACTTTTTTTTAGGCCTAACCACATAACAGGCTTAAGTTGATCAACTATCATTTAAAATATATTTATACAAAAATGAGCTGCTTATTAAATAATCAATTCAAATTTATTTTAGCTCCAATTAATTAATGATATATATGCAAGATTTTTATATTAAAAATAAATCAAAATCCCCTTCACCCTTTGAAAAATTATTACACTAAATTAATTTCAAAGATCGGTTTCGCTACTCTCATTAATTATTTAATTACTTTTCCCAGATGTTGAAATGATATCAGCAGTTTATCTTAAAGCACAAACAAAAATGGATCTTTGCTACTTGGCGTTCCTACTTTTAATTTTGCTTAGTTTCTTGAAATACTCATATATCGAATAAACCTCTGAACTATTAGTAAATAAATATATTTATATATATTTATTTATTATTTATTCCATGTAAAAAACACTTGTTTAACGATAATTGGCAAACGATTTAACTTTTTGTCGATCAAACCGTATTCATGATGAATGATTATCCAATTAATGACTGATATTAGGTAATTAATGATAAATAGATAAATTAATAAATTAAATATTAATAGCAATAAATAAATTAATTAATTAATGATATTAAATAATTAATGATAAATAGATAAATTAATTAATGATAATCACTAATCATGATTAACCAATTAATTGAATAATTATGATTGTTAGAATATCAATTAAAACCTTCGGAGTCATATTAGATATAACTTACACTTACCATCGCTCTGAAAATATTTAAGAAACTCTTTTTTAAATTCTTAACTGTGATTTATTAGAAATTTATTTAAAAGAATGTTTTTAAACAAGGATAGCTTAAAGGAGAACAAATAATTTTCTTTCTACAACAATAACTTTCAAATATTCAAGACACAAAAGAATTTTCGTGACTTTCATGTTGATTAAAAAAAAAAAAAAAAATCTTTTTAAAATATTTTATTTCAGCACTTTTTTATGTAGAATTAAGGGTGAATTTCAACACTTTTCTGCTCATTATATAAGGGGCTTTTTATAATGCTATTTGTTCGTTTTATGTGTTTTACGAAATTTTAAAATCATACTTTTAACTTTCCACATACATTTGAATATTTCAGTTGTAGATTTAATTTTACAACAGTTTAATTCATTAAAATAATTTTATTATAATATGTCCACAAAATAAAGATGAAAAGAATGCATCTTTGAACATTTTAAAATGCAAATTATTTTTAAAGTACTATTTGTGTACCTTTTATAAAACCTTTCTTACCATCAGCTATTAAAAATCTTACAAATTGCTGCCCGAGCTATTTTATGGATGAAAGTTCTAGCACATTTCTATTAAAAAAACCCCATTTAATTTTAATAAATAATAAATATATGTAAGAACCAAAGTAAATGCAAAAACATCTTGACAATTTACATGCTTTATGAATAAAACAATAAATAATAGGCAATTTACTACTACACAAAGACAATTCCCAATAATTTTACAATTAACATTTTATTAAAAACAGAAGAAAAAAAAGAATTTAAATTAATAGAAATTTCACTCTGCTGGAGCTATTTTAAATAAATTTATTTATTAATTAAAATGTCTTTCCATGATTGTAAGTTTTTCTTGAAATTTCATGCTTTATTTTTTAAAACAAAACTGAAATGCATATCTTAAAAATATTTTTAAGGAATTAAAGAATCAGTATTATTTTTGATAACTAATATATGATATATAGACGATAAAATAAAAATAAAATTTTCAAATATTTGAGAAATAATCCTTGATATTTGAAGTATTTCTCTCTCTAAATACTAACTCAAGGTCCTCATCAAATTCCCAAACGGCTGTCGTCTGGGAAAGTCTGAGACAGCAGTTGAGAAATCATAAGGGAAACCTACGCAATCACTTATCCCTCAACATTACTTGACGGCTCCATTTCCTAAGTTAAACACAGCAGACATTTTCGCCAGTTTAAGAGGGATTTGTCGGCTAGAAGCTTGAAGATGAAACGATGCTTTAGGGGGGATATTTAGCTAGATTCTTAAGAAGTAGGTTTGCAAAAGAGCACTTCCAAATATTTTATTTTATTTTAAAAGAATTGTTTGTAGTTTAGAACATAATAGTAGGAGGTCATTCAGCGGAAAAATACAAACTTCATAAAAAAAAAAGTCATTTAGAAATATTGAATATTGAAACTATCACTAAAATGAGTTCTACCAATTATCATCCTCATATTTGTCTCAACAGCTCATGATGCCCAAGGCCTTCTATTACTGGCAGATTTTTGAAACATGAGAATTTTTCTTTATATGGTGAAGGTTTGTTAGCTCAACGCCCAAACCCCTGGTTTGTTGCTCTGCGGTCATACTGGACATAGACCTACGGTTTAAAGTGGATTCCGAGCCGCTACAGGCATCCATGGGAACGCCGGCACAAGAACCTAAATCACCGAGGACCAGAGCGCTACTCTCTCGGCCATCAGCCCCCCGCTATCAATTAATGCTTCTGAAATAATATTGCAAATATTTGATAGTTTGATAAAGTAAACATAAATACCTCTAAATTTTTAACTTCTTTGGAATACTTATTTTGGAAATTATTTTTTGCTAATGATTGAGAAAATAAATATAAATTAAAACAGTTAGATGAAGTAAAAATTAAGAATTTTTATTCATAATGTTTGCTTAAAATCAAATATGAGTCAGTTTTTTTAGCATATATATCATGATATTAGTGATATGTAGATCGTCTATCATTTAGGTAGACTTGTTCGTCAAAATTTAGTAGACTTGTTCGTCAAAATTTAGTAGACTTGTTCGACTTGATCGTGTTCATTTAGGTTCATCATGTAGGTGAGATGTCATGCAATATCAATTTGGTATCTCGAATTTAAAATATTTAATACTTCTCAAAAATATTTTGCGGATAAACAGAAAATTTGTTTAGTTGATTAAGTAAACCCATAAAAGTGATTTAGTTGATAAGTAAACACAAAAAAGTTTTATTTTATTGAAATCAGAAGTGAAGAAACGCATATTAAAAATAATAATTCTTAATTTTTCACATATAATATATATATAAAATATGTGTCTTACATTATAAATACCTTCTATTTAGAAGTTACTCCTATGGCTTGCATTAAGTTTTACAAAACATATATTTTTAAGGCTAATTTTAAAAAGATGTGTGACCATATAAATTTTGAATTACTATGTACAGTGAGTAAACAAGAATATTTAGTTATCTCGGAAAAAAAAAAATTAAATAAAGTCAATTTCTTCCCAAAATTAAACATGGATTGTTTTGAAATTATTACAGTTATTTTTATATATTCTTTTGCCACTTTGTATTGTAGGTTAGAAAGGTACATGAGTTGAACCCTTAGTTGAAACTCTTAACTAGATTTTCAATATAATATTTATTTATTTTTGTTTAAAAAAATCTATGTGCAATTAAATTAATATAATGATAATCTATATATACTGAAAGCAGTTTTATCATCAAGCGTTATGTAATTAATTATATTTTAATTTACTAGTACAAAAATATGGATGACAATAAAATTATTCTGTGGAGATTATTGTACTTACATCACATTAAATATCATCTAAGAAAATTAACAATGCTTGGTTTTGTAAACACTCGTAATGTTTAATTTTACATTAATTATATAATGATAATCTATATATACTAAAAATATTTTTATCATCAAACATTATGTAATTAATTATATTTAAATTTACTAGTATGAAAATATGGATGACAATAAAATTATTCCATAGAGATTATTGTACTTACATCACATTAAATGCCATCTAAGAAAATTAAAAATGCTTGGTTTTGTGAAAACTCGTAATGTTTAATTTTACATTAATTATATATTTTTAAAAATGCATTGTTAATTACATATAAGTTATCGTAAGTGTTTAAATTTCTTTTAGAAAACTTCATGGACTTCATTTATTCAACCTTTCAGAATATTTATATTTATATTGATTACTAGACATGTAGTTTGTAGGAGTTTTTATACAAAAAATCCTCACCTAAATTTAAAATGCTTGGTATTTTTGAACACTTATAAAGTTTAATTTTACATCAATTATACATCTTTAAAAATGCATTGTTAATTATATATCAGTTATCGTAAGTGTTTCAGTTTCTTTTTGAAAAATTCTTGGCCTCCATTTATTCAACCTCTCCTAATATTTATCTTTTTTTATCGATTACTAGAAGTATAGTTTGTAGGTGTTTTTATACAGAAAAGCATCACCTATAATTCATGATATTAAAACTGACTGGTTACAAGTTGGGGAAACAGAAAAAGCTATAAGCAAGAAAATAGACTGGTAAAAGACAGAAAGAGCAAAACTAATAAATCTGTAAGTTACTTCCGTTGTCTGCCAATCATGGGTGTCTCTCAGTTTTAGAGTTTATCTTTACGTCGAACGTTTCAGCTTAAAGTTTAGAGTGAAGAAAAATAAAACCGCCGAATTTAGAGTTTTTCGAAGTGAATTTTTTTAACCTGCTGCACTATTTCTTCGACATTTTATTTCGGAATTTCGTGACTGCAATATGCTGTACCCATAAATAAACTAGTTTAGCGACTTGACTAACTTTATTGGTTGTATTTCACAGATCGAAAGTGGGAAAAGTATATTTTATACTTATAGCTTTATGGTGTCTGGTTTCGTTCTTTTTTGAAAATATTTTTTTAACTTATAACTATTAACTTTAACTTGTCTTTTCTGAAATTCGTTTTTTTCTGTTTTTAAATAAAAATGTTAGTTATGAAATTATTGGGAATTGTCTTTGAGTAATAGTAAATTCCCTATTATTTATTGTTTTATTTATAAAGCATGTAAATTGTCAAGATGTTTTTGCATTTACTTTGATTCTTACATATATTTATTATTTATTAAAATTAAATAATTTTCTTAATAGAAATGTGCTAGAACTTTCATTCATAAAATAACTCAGGCAGCAATTTTTAAGAAATTTAATAAGATTAAATATGGTAAGATAGGTTAGTAATGGTAAGTAATAGCTTAATATGGTTAGTTATAGTTAATATGATTAAGATTAATAATGGGTAAGATAGGTTTTATAAAAAAGGTACACAAATTGTATTTTAAAAATAATTTGTATTTTAAAATGTTCAAAGATGCATTCTTTTCATGTTTATTTTGTTAGCATATTATAATTAAATTATTTAAATGAATTAATTTACTGTAAAATTAAATCTACAACTTTTTCAAGATTGTTAAGAAATTTTATAAGTTTTATGCATTTTTTTCTTAGTTAAAAATATTAGTTATTTGGATTATAGTACTAAAAATGCCTAACTGCAGATATAATTGTTTTTGAAAGAATTAGATTTTTATAAAATATTATAAAAGTGTTTATGGGATTTAAATACCAAAGCTCACTTAATTTATGAAACAAATAAGATTTAGTATTTTAAGAATTTTAAACTTTTATGATGACAATGAAAAATTAAATTTGAAATAAATCTGTCACAAAAGGATTTAGTATTTATTTATAAATATTCTCCTTAATATGATACTCCTTAATACATTTAACGAACAAATCACATTTTAGAGTGATATTTTTAAATATACTCAATTAAAAATGATATTATTTATTTAGGTGAATATTTTATTAATTCTTTATTTAATGAAATTTGCATTTGAAAATTCGAAAAATTCAACTTGGAAGAATTCCCATGATAGCTTAACTAAATTCACAGTTTTATTCATTTGATTCGAATTAAACCGACATGTCATAAAAGTGACACTGGCTGAAAAGTTATTCTGTCTAATACAATCCATCATTTTAGCAAATGGGCGAAACAATGGATTTGATTTATTTGTCATGACAGCATACAAATAATTTTGCCGAGTTTTAATATGGAAATTTTTTAAACAAACAGACTCTCTGACAGTAGTTCGATATTGATTAAAAGTTCATTAACGTTTATTATGAAATGCATAAAAGTCGTTTAGTTTCATAGAACAATGTCAGTATATAATCATGCATTGAATTGAAGTAGTTTTGTACTTCATTTGAAAATGATAATGAAAAAAATTTAAAATGTAGAAAACGTCGTTAATTTAACATTGAAAAATTTATGCTTAGTTTTATATAATGCAAATTCTGATCAAACCGTACCAGGTAAAAAAAAAAAGTGAGTCTAGCATGTAAATCAAAAACAAAATCAATCAATTTCATTTTGTCAAATATAATCGATCATTTTAGCAAATGTACGAAACAATGGATTTTATTTATTAGTCATGACGACATACAAATAATTTTGCCGAGTTTTAATATGCATGAATGGAAATTTTTAAAATAAACAGACTCTCTGATAGCTGTTCGTCATTGGTTAAATTTGATTAATGCTTATTATGAAATGCATAAAAACCGTTTAATTTGATGAAACAATGTCAGTATATAATCATGCATTGAACTGAAGTAGTTTTGTATTTCATTTGAAAATGATCATGAAACAAATTTAAAATGTAGAAAAATTCTTTAATTTAGCATTAAAATATTTATGTTTAGTTTTATACAATGCAAATTCTGACCCCCTTGTTAGATAATTCTATTAATTTACCGCCCTGTTCCATTAAGGAACATCCGGAACATCCGGAACATCAGAGCGGTGTCACGATAGCAAGCCCGCTCCGTACAAACTTAAAATAGAAATTAATTTTGGGTAACGACTAGTACCGCAACTGAAGTAAAATAACTAAAGAATTTAATTAAACTTGTCGACTTGACTCTGACTGGAAGACTTTGTAACTTTATTTATTCCACAAAAGCAGATCTTTTATTTTTTTTTTTTTTTTTTCAAAAGAAAATAAAAGATCCGAAACCAAAACAAAGAAATAAAAAGAAGAGAAAAAGGAAGGAAGTCACCCAATAGGTCCACCTGCAGGCCGGCTACGCTGCCGTTAAGCGGGCTATCGGGCTATTCCACAAAAGCAGATCTTATGCCTCAAAGAAAGAAAACAACAATTAACTCCAACTTTTTTTTTTTTTTTTTAAAAAGAAACCAAAACAAAGAAATAAAGAAGAGAAAAGGAAGGAAGTCACCCAAAACACTTCCACAAAAGCAGATCTTATGCCTCAAAGAAAGAAAAACAACAATTAACTAACCCTCAAAAGAGAAACCAAAACAAAGAAATAAAAGAACAAAACAGTTCAGATCTAATCATAGATGTTCTATTGATTGAATAAATCTTTTTTTTTCTATGATATTTTTTATTGAAAGTCTTGTTCTATTTATTTTCAGGAGTTCACGAATAGACATGGACTTATAATTTTTGGAAAATTTAATTTCCTTTCATCATTCCAATTTTTGCAGGTAAAAATAATATGATTCACGTCCTCTATTTGATCGCCACAAGAACAAGTAGCTAATTTTCCAAAAAATCTACTTTGGTAGCTAGACATAGCTCCGTGTGAGGTGAGTATTTGGTTTAAATAAAAGTCCCCACTTAACCTATTTAGACTAACTTCAGGAAAAATCTGATAAAGAAGTCGCGCCTTATCTGAAGTATTCCACGCGATCTGCCATTCTTTTTTTTATGTCTTTATTAATAATCTTTTTAATTTGTGTCAATGAATATTTAATATTTATATCGATTGTGCTCTTTTCAGTGGCTTGTTTTGCACAAAGGTCTACTGTTTCATTTCCAAGAAAGCCTCTATGGGCTTTTATCCATTCAAAATTTATATTATTTTTATAAAGTCTTATTTTATTTTTAAGAGAAGAGACATAATAGTTATCATTTTTAATGTTAGAGAATGCCATCAAAACGGATTTTGAGTCTGTAACAATGGTAACTTTATCAAGATTGTTTTGAATGATGTAGTCTACAGAGCTACTGATTGCCAGTAGCTCCGTAGTAAAAACAGTTGCATAGTCACTAGTTCTTTGAAGACTTCTAAAGCTTTCTATACCATCTTTAAAATAAACAAATGCAAAACCTGTTTTGCCATCCTTTCTTGAACCATCTGTATAGATGGTATTTAAATAACTATTTGAAAAACTATTCCAAATAAAATAATATGTTTCCCAGGGTGGGATATTTAGACATCTTTTCTCTAAGTCGTCAGCCATAATAATAGAGTTACCAATAGAAAAGGAACCATTCAAATTTTTTTAGATTATATAACTTCATAAGGTTTTTAAGTTTTAGATCGATTGGTGGAACACCAGCAAGAATTTGGAGCGCATCTGTTGCAACAGTTTTATATGCTTTAGTAATATTAAGAAGTGCTATTCTTTGTATTTGTCTCAATTTAATATCTTGTTTAACATTGTCCTTATACCATATTTCATACCCATATATAATAATTTTTCAACAATTTTATTGTAAATATCTTTTTAATTTGGGGGTTAAACCCCAAGTAACTCTGCTTAATCTATTTAATTTGTGTTGTATGTTATTGACTTTGTCTTTAACATAATTCAGATGGGTATTCCATGTCATCTTATTATCTAGTATGATTCCTAGATATTTAAATTCTTTTTTATAGGAAATTTTACAGTCATCAATTTTTATAGTCGGAATGTGAGAAAACTTATTTTTAGAGACCAGGGTAAAATTACTTTTTCAAAATTAATACTAAGATCATTTGCTCTAGTCCAATTTATGATGTGTCTTAGCGGTTGTAAACTTTTATTTTTAAATAAATAAGAGGCTTTTTCTTTCAATAATAATACAACATCATCAGCGAATGCTTGTATTTTTGTACCCCCATCAAATTCCATTTCTAACAAATCATTAATAAAGATGTTCCACAGTAAAGGACCTAAACAGGATCCCTGTGGAACACCCATATTATATTTAATTTCAGTGTCACCATTTTTAATCAGTCTGTTATTCAAAAAATCCAAGAGAATCTTTTTAAGATATGATGGAAGGGGCAGATCAACGATCTTACACCTTAAAATGCTCCAATTGACAGAGTTGAATGCATTTTTGAAGTCAATTGATATTATACAAACCATGTTTCCCTCAATAGAGGCTTGATCTATGTAGTTTTTTATGTTTTGGAAAGCAGTTATTGTAGATTTATATTTCCTAAATCCATATTGATTATTGCTAATAAATTCAGAAGATTCCAAGTAATAAGAAGTGCGTCTAGAGATGATCTTATCAAAAGTTTACCCCATGTGGGTAAAAGGCAAATTGGCCTGTAGTGCGAGGCAGACGAGTAATCCTTTTTGGGCTTTGGTATAAGTGTAACCAATGCAATTTTCCATTCTCTTGGAAATATCGCTTTTGACAAAAGATAATCAAAAAAGTCAACGAACCAAGTTTTATTAGCCAAATACATTTCCTTTAAAATTTCATTTGGGATGCCATCAAATCCTGGGGCCTTTTGGATTTTAGATCGAATAGAGCACCCTCAAGCTCTGGTTTTTCAAGTTTAATATATTCATCTGGATTCAATACAATTGGAGAGATTTCCTCTGAATAGTTTTTAAGTGGAAAATGGTATTCTAAAATGTTTTGTACAATGCCCTTAATATTTCCAATAGTATCAGTGTCGTTTAAAATTGGCTTGTAAATTTTGCTGTTAGTTACTTTATTGGTAAAAATTTTTAAAAATTTTCCAAAAATGTTTTTTGTGACTAAGCCACTAATAAAACTTTTAAAACAATCTCTTTTATGACAGAGAATAGATTTTTGTACTTAGCTTGTAAGGCTTTGAAATTCAGTTTTTTTCACTTCTCTAATCTGAGGTTCAGTTTTTTTTTTTGGAATAGACGCCTGAGAGCCCTTACTCTAGATCTAAGAGCCCTGAGACCAGGCGTCCACCAAATAGCATTTTTGTTATTCTTTTTAGTTTTATTATTATTTAAATTTTCCATAATGTTATGGATAGAGCTCTGAATTTCTTTAATAAGATTGTTTGGGTCCTCAACATCACTAAATTCAATATTTGCATGTTTGTTTAAATATTGCGAAATATTTACCTTGAGTCTTAACCAATTCAATTTTTTCACATTTATAAAGTTCCTCTTATTTCCCTCAGTAAGTGTTTTCCATTCAACAGTGACCATGTTATGGTCACTGTTGCTTATTTCATCAAGAACAGAGATGTTTAAATCCTCAGGGATATTTTTGGTGATTATTAAATCAATCCAGCTCTCCCCTCTCATGGAGCAGAAAGTGGGAGGGAAGCTGGATCATTTTGAACATATAAATCATTAAGAGTAGAAAACTCAATAACTACTTGGCCCCTGCTATCAAGGTCTCGTCTGCCCCACACTCTAGATTTGGCATTCAAATCTCCACAAATAATAATTTGTGCTGATTCGTAAACATGAATGTATTGCTGAATGACATTTAAATTATTTTCAATATTCTCGCTAGGCGAGCAGTAAACTGAGATAATAATAAAGGATTTTTCTCTAATACTCACTTCTAAAATAACTAGAGATGAGTCTATATGAACAATAAGAGAAGTATGAATCTGATGAATTACTATTGCTGCTTTTGGGTTCGTGTCAAAAGCGTGTATTTTATAGGACGAAGGAATATTGATAATATTACCTTTATATGAATAGGGCTCGTTCAATGAATAAAAGTCATAGCCTTGATTAATTATGGTTTGGTTCAACTGCGCCATAGCTGCCATTGCATTGCCAAGGTTAATATGTGCTCCTCTTATAATATTTTGTTCAGACTTATTGTCCATAATTAATTTTATTATGTAAGTTTTTTAGTTCCTTATCGTATATTTTGCAAGTTTTATCAACACAGCTATGGCCAGTATCAAAGTTAGTTTTGAATTTAGTATTATGATTTAAACAATTTATACACCTTTTCTGATTTTTACAGTTCTTAAAATTGTGATCTTTATTTCCACAATTCGTACAGGTTTCTTCGGTATCTCTGCAATATTTAGCTACATGACCGAATCGGCCGCATTTGTAGCATTGAGTAGGTTTTAATATTTCTTTTACGGAGATTATTTCCCATCCAATGTATAACTTTTTCTTTTCCATAATTTTTTTGAAAGTATTAGGCCCCAATTCTATAATAACATTTTTGCCGTTCCTTCCTGGGTAGGATGTCCTAATTTTAAGACAATCCTGTTCATTATCTTGCATATAATTCTTTTTAATAGTTTCTAGAATCTCTTCATTTAATGTTTCATTTGAGATGTTATAACCTATTATAGTAGGATTTTTGAGTTTTGGTTTATTTATGTTAAATTTATCATTTATATTTTTATTTTTTGATAACTCTCCCACTAAAACATCAAGGTCTTCAATATTGTTAGTTTCTATATATATGCCACCATTAGATATGTTTTTAACTTTTTTAATACCTACTTTGATTTGTTCTAAATTGATATTTTTTTGTAGCTCTTTTTTTGTATAAGTCGAAGTTTTACCCTCATCGATTGGCTTGATGATTAGGGCTTGTGATATTTTTTGTTTGGTTTCACTTGTTTTAATGATCTCTGCTTTTGGTTTATCCGCTATTATTTTTGATACTTCTGCGTAGGTTTGTTTCATTTCTATCAGTTTTTCTAATTCTTTTTAGCCCCATTAGGGAATATATTTCCTTATTTTGATTTTGAATGGTGTGAAACAATCCTGTGATTAGATCTCTCATAAGAGATTTCTCTTCACTCCCAAGGCTCTTCTGGAATGTATATTGAATTAGTGTAGTGTAAGACTTGTTTGCTTCTCTAACGTGGGCCTCCTCTGCCCCATCCTCCAATTCGTACTCTTCCTCCAACGTTGGTAGTACGTTTAACATAAGTGGGTTCTAGTCCTTACCCACTGATGATTTATTTGCCTTTTTAGCCGTATCCGGAATTGAATACGTTACCGGCCGGAACCTCGTGGAGGTAAGGCACCAAAGATAAGTAAGTAAGTTTTTATATTTAATTTTGAATAGAATCTAAATAAACGCTATTGACAGGTGATAGACTCTAGGCCATTGTCACCTGTCAATTAAATTTAGAATACAAAATTAAGTTCGAAATATCTTTGGCCTCCGGCCCCCTTGTTAGATACAAAAAAAAAAAAAGTAAGTCTGACGTGTAAATCAAAAAGCAGAATCGATCAAATTTCGTTTTGTCAAATACAATTGATCATTTTAGCAAATGTGCAAAACAATGGATTTGATTTATTGTCCGTGACAGCATACAAATAATTTTGCCAAGTTTTAATATACATGATGTAAATATTTTAAATAAACGGACTCTCTGATAGCTGATTAATGCTAATTATGAAATGAATAAAAATCGTTTAGTTTGATGAAACAATGCCAGTATATAATCATTCATCGAAATGATGTAGGCTTTGTATTTCATTCGAAAATAATACTGAAACAAGTTTAGAATATAAAAAAAAACTTCTTTAATTAACCATTGAAAAATTTTATGTTTAGTTTTATATAATGCAAATTCTGATCAAAGCATGCCAGGTAAAAAAAAGCGAATCTAACATGTACATCAAAAGCAGAATCAATCAATTTCATTATTAAAACGATTGATTTTTTTACAAATAGCGAGACGGAGCAAAGATACGCTATAATCCCGAAGCATATCGTCGGGAAACCGATAGATTGCATAGCGTCTATCGCGGGAGATTGCATAGCGTCAATCTCGTGGTACCATTTGTGTCTGAAGAAAGTTTCGATCGCGTTCGATTTCAGCGCAAAACTGTTAAAGTTGTAATGCATTTACGGATCCATTTTTACATTCATAAAAGATTTGGATTATTCATAAAAAGAAAGCATCATTTTGTTCGATTGAGAAAAAAGGTATTCCGTAAGTACTTTTTAGTTAATTCAGATGCAATAACTTTTATTTTAGAGTTGTTTCTTTTTTTAAATTGATAAAGACTAAAAACATTATTCAACAAAATTGTATCGGTACTCACAAGAAGTTTAAAAAAATATGTTTAAATAATGTAAAAACTTTTTAATTCGTTCGTTTTTTAGAATTCATAAAAGATTTGGATTTTTCATAAAAGAAATGATCATTTTATTCGCTTGAAAAAAAGGTATTCCGTAATTAATTTTTTAGATAATTTAGATACAATAACTTTATTTTAAAGTTATTTTTTTAACTAATAAAGTCTAAAAAATTCTATCGGCACTCACAAGACTTTTAAAAAATTATGTTTTAATGATGTAAAAACTTTTTTAAATTCATTCTTTATTTAGAATTCAGGGTAATTAAAAACGTCAGAAAAATCAGAAATTTTATGTCAATAATCTTTGTGGCAATTTTTAATTACAATGCAGGCTTAAATTCCTGCCTAAAAATGTTTTTTTTTCTCAGATTTCAGTTATTTTTTACCTACAGTTCTGTTTTTCTCATCAGTGAGTTCTGGTTTATTATGATTTGTGGCTTCATGAATTGATAATAGTGAAATATTCATTTCTGTTGTTTTTTACTTATATGCTACTTTTACTGCCTTTTTCCTCCCTTTTATCTATTTTTTCCCTTTCGTTTGTAAGCCTCGTGTTATATTTGTGTAGTAAACGAATTGATAGGGGTTAATCAGGGCTAGGAATAGTGTTCCCTTTTTGCAAACAGATATTTTCCTTGCTGTCGAATCTAAGAACATAAGTGAATCAGTTGCAAGTTACTTTATAAAGTTTCTTCAATTATTTTTCGACTGGTTATAAGATTGTTAATTGACAAAAAATAATCAAAATATTGAATGTATTTATAGTTAAATAATTACAGTATATTAATATTATGTTGTTGTTGTTGTCGTATCCCTTGAAGAATACAAGAAAATCAAATATCGTGGCGCTCCCGAATAATATTGGCTATTCTGACTGCCAGCTCGGAGTATAAATCCTCTTCCGAGGGATTATCCGACTCCCGACTGCATGGCGGCTGCAACAGCTGGGCAATCAAAGACATGATGGGAAGTAAGCTCGACATCAGGGTAGATGCCACATTTTGGTATTTTTTAACGCCATCAGCAGAAATTTTCATATTTTTGAGGTGCTTCATTCTTGTGAGAATAGTAGCTGTTTTTCTGTAGACATTTAGTTCTGTAATTTGGTATTTAATTTTAATTTTAGAAGAAATTATAAATTTCGATTATGCCAAGGCATTTACATCTTAAAGGAAAGTAGGAATGACAGTCTGATTCAGATTTCTGGCATTCTTCGTCAAAGAATCTGCAATTTCATTAAATTTCAAATCCACATAAGTAGAAATCCACTATAGCATCCACGTTCTGTGCAATTCTGTGTATATTATTTTTTATTATGGGAAATGAATATATTTATGTATGAACACAATTTTGTTTTGTGTAGTACAATATATTTCTTTTTTTTGACAAATAGCTTTCCTGTAAGTTAAATGTACTTTTTGAAAATATATATTTGTTTTGAAAGTAAAATATATATTTGTTTCAAGTAAAAAGTGCATACTTTATTTAACTCACAGAAATTTTTCAAAATACTTCAACTTTTTAAGTTCATTCAAAGAATGCATAGAATCAAAGTTAACTATGGCACAAAAATTGGTGCATGAAAAATAAAATGGTGTAAATTTTTTTCTTGGGAGCAAAATAAAAGTGGACATATTCACAAAATTATATTTAAAAAAAAGAATTAAAGGCTTATAAACAATTAAATGGCTTAAAAACAAATTTTTTAATCTTTAGATTTTACATTACTCCACACTTTCTTCCTACAAGGGCTATACACTGAAGTGACAAAGTCATGGGATACCTCTTAATATCGTGTCGGCCCTCCTTTCGCCCGGCAAGTGCAGCAACTCGACGTGGCATGGCAAGTCGTTGGAAGTCTTCTGCAGGAATATTGAGCCATGCTGTCTCGATAGACGTCCATAATTGTGAAAGCGTTGATGGTGTAGGATTTTTGGGCACGAACAGACCTCTCGATGATGTCCGATAAATGCTCGATGGGATTCATGTCGGGCGATCTAGGTGGCCAGATCATTCGTTGGAATTGTCCAGAATGTTCTTCAAACCAAGAACAGTTGTGGCCCGGTGACATGGCGCATGGTCATCCATAAAAATCCCATCGTTGTTTGGGTACATGAAGTCCATGAATGGCTGCAAGTGATCTCAAGTAGCTGAACATAAGCATTTTTCCAGTCAATGTTCGGTCCAGTCGCACCAGAGGACCAAGTCCATGCCATGAAAAAACAGCCCACACCAACGGAGCCACCACCAGCTTGAACAGTGCCTTGCTGACAGTTTGGGTCCATGGCTTCGTGGGTCTGCGCCACACTCGAACTCTACCATCAGCTCTTACCAACTGAAATCGTGACTCATCGGACCAGGCCACGGTTTTCCATTCATCTAGGGACCAACCGATATGCTCACGTGCCGACGAGTCGCTGTAAGCGATGTCGTTCTGTCAGTAAAGGCACTCGAGTCAGTCTTCTGCTGGAATAGCCCAAGAAAGCCAAATTTCTCCGCACAGTTCTCCGGTTATTTGACGCAGTGTTGCTTGTCTGTTAGAATTTACGACTCTTTTGTAGACGTCGCCGGTCTCGGTCGTTAAGTGCAGGCGATCGACCACTGCGCTGTCCATGGTGGGATGTTATGCCTGAAATTTCATACACTCGGCACACTCTTGACACAGTGGATCTGGGAATGTTGAATTCCTAACAATTTCCAAAATGGCATGACCCATGCGTCTAGCTCCAACTAACATTCCGCGTTCAAAGTCTGTTAATTCCCGTCGTGCGGTCATCATCACGTCAAAACCTCTTCACATGAATAACTTGAACAGAAATGAAAGCACTGCGCATTTATACCTGTTCTACGTGATGCTACTGCCATCTGAAAATTTGCATATTGCTATCCCATGACTTTTGTCACTTCAGTGTATATTATCCAGGGCTATTCTCTACCAGTTAAAATATAGACGACGGAATAATAATAATAATAAAATATAATTTAAAAAAATACTTTAAATTACAGAATAAAGAATAATAAGAGGAAAAGGAACTTGATTTTTAAACACACTTACTTTTTGTGTGTAAAATATAATTTAGGAAACATGATGTCTACTCCTCTTTGCTCTGGAAAAAGTTACCATCAATTTATTTTATGTAAAGCAATTTTTGTACTTTAAGCCTCTCTAACTTAACTGGTTTTCACAAAATATCTAAATTTTTGTCAATTGACAGCTAGATTCTTTATTTTTCTTGTATTTCTTATATTTTTAAAATTGGTAAAACACATATTAATATTTCCCAAAAGAATCTTTAAGATGCTGTTTTTAATACTCCGATTTTTCCAAGTTTTTGATTTTAAAACAACAATCTTGTGAAAGTAACTCTCTTTTTAGAATTGTATACGACTCAAATTAGAGTAGATAACAAAATGACATTAACAGCCTTCCAACCCATACAGCTGCTTTTAAAAAACGAAATTCCAATTGATATTTAATTTTATTTTCAGTCTATGTTATAAGCCACTGAAGATATTTAAAGGGTAATTTAAGCAATTTTTATCTCTCATAAAAATATTTGAAAAGATCCTTACCTTTTACAGCGTTAAGTTTACTGCCCATCATTTGCTTGGCGACGAAGGCCGCCATTCTGCCCTTTTTATCATCTAAAAATAATAACATTCTTTGAAATAAATTTTAAAGATATTATTAATGACATACATTATATATTCAAACTTAAGCTTCTATACACCCCAGACTTTACCTTATTTGAATAATGCTTGAATTATAATATCCACATTTTAATATTCATCAGAATTCCCTCAAATATTTAACTTACAGTTTCAGAAACTAAATCTTATATTCAATAACACACAAATATTTAAATCCAATGTGTTCGTCTCTTAATAAATTGGCGCTTCCATTTGCCACACGTGTCTATCTTGAGGGGGGCAGAAAGCTTCATTCCACTCATCGCTAGGGAGATTTATTTGCACTTAAGTTGCTCCTGGCGCCAATAATCCAGATAAGCTTACAGAAGTCTGTTTAAAAATCTCTTCCTCCCTTTTAAGTGCACGCAGAATGTTGCCACCTTCCCTCAAGAAGATTTTTGGCACATCATTGCTGTTGATTTGATTTTGGGAAGGAGTTGAAAGTCAATATTATCTCTCGTGACAACTAGTCACTTAAATAACGAGAGCGTTGAATACCATAGCGGCGGATAGGAATTCTTTTATGAGTGACTTTATATTTATTTTCCTGTCAAACAATGTTAAAATTGTTGTGATTTTTTTGTTTCCTAAGCCAGGATTTTAGTCAACATGAAATAAATAATTTGATCAAAAATAATATGCAATAATTAATGATCATTCCCGTTAATTCTCTGATAAAATATTTTAAACACTGTTTACATTAATTTTTACTGAAATTACAAAGCTTAAGATAAACAAAAATTTTTAAAATTTTAAACGACAGAGAAATTAAACATATGTGCATGTATGTGCGTATATGTAGCATACTGCATTTGTAAACTTTTAAAATAGCTTTTTCAGCGTATGTACTGGATTCCTTTTTGAAATACATTTTTAAAAAGGATTTGAATTTCATTGAAAAGGAAATAATAAAGAAAATAACATTTCTTCATTTATTATATGATAGAGAAAAAAAGAAGTATTTAATGTTAATTTCTGTTTTAATAAATTTTTAAAATTAATTTTATGTTTAAATTTCTCTGTCTAGTGATCGTAAAATAAACATACACATCCTAATATATATTTTAGCCTTTATTAGCAGTACAAATTTGTATGCATTTTTGAATATATTTTGTGTATTGTATGACCATTAAATAATTTAATTAAAAACAATAATTGTTAATCTTTAAGATTTAAAAACTACAATTATTTAGGATTTGGTTTTTTTTTTTTTTTTTTTTTTTGGTTTCCAAAGCCAGGATTTAAGTCAACAGGAAATAAATAATTTGATCAAAAAGAATATGCAATCATTAATGATCATTCACGTGATTCTATGACAAAATATTTCAAATGCAATATTTACATTATTTCCTGAATTTATAATGCTTAAGGGAAATAAAAGTTTGTAAACTTTTAAAAGCAAATACATTTTTTTTTAAATGATTTGATTATTATTGAAAAGGAAATAATAAAGAAAAAAATATTTCTTCATTTATTATATAAAAGAGAAAAAAAGATGTATTTAATGTTAATTTCCCTTTTAGTAAATTTTGAAAATTCCTTTTAAGTTTAAATTTCTGTCTAGTGATTTGAAAATAAATATAATCTTAACATAACTTCTCGATTTTATTATCAGTATAAATGCTTGTATTTTTTGAATTTATTTTGTGTATCGTACTACCATTAAATAATTTAAATAAAGATAATAGGTGTTAATCTTTAATATTCAACAACTACAATTATTTCGATTTTTAGATAAATATGTTTTCAACTACTTCAATATTGTTATTTTATATGTGTCATGCCTCATATATTTTAAAGGAAACTTGCAATTCATTGTTATTTTAATTAATAAATTTAATTAAATTTCTAATTAAAATAACAATGAATACAAGTTTTCATTTACAGTGTAGAAAATATTCAGACACCTTTGTTTATATTTAAAAAATGCTTTCAATTGTATTCCTTGAAGTAAAATTTTTAAATTACACCAATTAATATGCATACATACATTTATTTATTTGGTATTTCACATATTATTTTAATTAAAACAAATCAATCTTTCACATATTAAGAACAGATATCAAATTAGTTATTTATCTAACAGTGTAAAAGCTATTCATATCCTAATTAATTTGCAAATTTTGTTAAAAATAATTTATAATTCATGCTTTAAATGTCTTTTGTTTTTTAAAATAGCTTGCAATCTTCGTCACATGGATTGACCAGTTTTAAAAGTATTTAAATTCGAAATAGAATTCAGTTCTTGAAGAGCAATTTTTAGATTACATTTGCTAAAAAATATCTTAATCTTACTTTATTGTCTAAAATATCCTACTATTGTTCAATGGGGTTAATATTCAGCATTTCTGGAAGAAATTGAAGAAATTTTGACTTGTTATAGAACACCCAATGGCTGTTGTTTAATGCTGTATGTTTAGAAACATTATCGGGTATAAAAACAAATAACGACTAAATCCTATTGTAGCAGCCCTTTTATTCTTAACTGTATCAATATTATGATTCATGTTCCCACCAATAATGACCCAATGTATAGGAGGCCTCACCAAGAGGCACTCATACAATCCCAAACAAGTACAGAACTTCCTCCATACTTTACTGTTGGAAGAAGTTTCTTTGAATGTGTTTGGTTTTCATCACATATTTCTCGTTCCACCAGATTAAAAATTATTGAACTAATTTTCACGAAAAAAAATAAGTCTTTTTCCAAAATTCAGAACCCTGACGTAGATTTTTTTGCAAAAGTTAAGCTTAATTTAATTAAAAAGAGTAAGCGTCTAGGGTATCTAATATTTTCTTCTAGTAACTCTGCCATGAAAACAGCTTCTCTGCATACATTTTATGCTGTGCTTATTGATACGTCTATTCACAACTAAATCTCATTATTGTAGCATTTAAATTATTTTTTCATATCAATACACATATTACGATTCATGTTCCCATCAATAATGACCCAATATACTACAGCAGAGGCCCTCATACAACCCCAAACAAGTACAGAATCTCCACCATACTTTACTGATGGAAGAAGATTCTTTGGATGTATTTCAGCATTAGGTTTTTTTCTCACATTTCTCGTTCCATCAGATTAAAAAATATTGAACTAACTTCCATACGAAAAATAAGTCTTTTTTTCCAAAATTAAGAACTATGACGTATTTTTTTTTTTTTTTTTTTTTTTGCAACAGCTAAGTGCTAAGTGCTATATATAAGCGTAATTAAATTAAAGCGTAAGCGTCTAAGTCGCGGAATATTTTCTTCAAGTAACTCGGCCATGGAAGGCAGCTTCTCCGGCGCATTTTGTACTATACTTATTGATACGTCTATTCCAGTTTTTTGAAGCTGGACTATAATTTTTAGGAACAATCCTTTTTTTAATTGACGAACAATGAATCGACAAGCACATCAGCTGAAGAGCTGTGATAGATCGCTGAGTACTTGATTAATAACGTTGAAAAAGCATCAAATCTTTTAGTTATTAAGGCATTGTACTATAATACGAAGTCTTCTTCTTCATTGTTGGCCCAAAGTAGTCTGCCTACTGGCAGATTTCGAGACGTATGTTTTTAGTATGAAGTCTACCCATCAAAATTGAGATATTATTTAATGTTTTATTTTTTCACGAAATTATAAATGCGTTTTCCTTTCGGAAATAGAATTTTCCAAACGTTTGCTATCCATTTTTAAAGAGTTACTCAAAAAAATTTCAAATTGAATGTTTAGTTCAACATATGTACTGGAAAGCTTCAAAACAATTTAAATGCTCATTTTAAAACTACTGTAAATCACTATAGTAAACTTGCATTTTTCGCGTGTATGAAATTTTTATTTTTTATTTATTATTAATTTTTAAAGCGATAAACCAAACTAAACCTTTTTTTTACACCTTCAAATTTCCTTCGTCTTAGATTTTTTTAAATTTGTAAATAAAAATTTATAAATAATTTGATAATTATTTTAAAATTCTAAGTTCAAATAGGTTTTTGAAATGTCTGATAATTGTTTCGGCGAAATGTACTATAATAAATAAATAAATAACAAAAATATGTTTTTCATTATAAAACGACACTGTAGGAATACTTTTTACACTCTTTGTATATAATCTGTAAACTTGTAAATTCTACATACTCCTTAATATAAATTCGTTCTGCATTACAATTTGTCTCCTACATTTTAAAACACTATTTCAATTTTAGTTTGCTTCAAAATATCTTTAAGAACTAAATAAACCTGGCTTCTTCTAAAAATTTGTTCCTTTTGAAGTAGATATGTGAATTTATGCGCATAAATTTTGAAAACACGACTTGTTTTGTATATATTTTTTTGATTCGTTGTTTCTCACAAAAACACAGAATTTAAGTTCAAAATTTATGATTTTATTTTTAAATTTTAAGCTAAAAAATTTCTTTCAATTTCAAATTGATTAAATAACAAAAATATTTTTATTTTATCTGAAATATAGTAAGGCCTAATTTTTATTATATTTTCTTTATTTTAATATACTATGTGTATTAGTCTTATTAGATGCAGTAATCAACATATATTTACGTAACATCAAAAAATAACTATACCTGCAAGTACATTAAATTTTGACTTTTCTCATCATAAATGAAAATACTGTTACACAAAAATTCCTGTCATTTCATGTTGTACATGATTTTGTTATTTATTAAACATTTTAATGTAAAAATTCATTTCTTATATACTCTGTTAATAATCAGCATAGCAATGTAAAATAAAATTAACTATACACACAAGTACGTTAAATTTTGACTTTTCTTATCGTAAATGAAAATATTGTCACACAAAATTGTTGAAAATTAATTTCGAATATTTCATTTAAGAATAAAAATACTCAAGCCACTTCGTATTGGACATGATTTTTGTTACTTATCAAGTTTTTTAATGCAAAAATTATTTCTAGTATATTGTGTTAACAATCAACATATAGGTATGTAAAATCAAAAATTAACTATATACACAAGTACATTAAATTTTGACTTCTTTAATAATAAATGAAAATATTCTCATACAAAATTGTTAAAAATTAATTTTGAATATTTCATTTAAGAATAAAAATATTCATGTCATTTCGTGTTGGACTTGATTTTTGTTATTTATCAAGCTTTTAATGTAAAAATTTATTTTTGGTATTCTCTGCTAACAATCAATATATAGTTATCTAAAATAAAAATTAACTATACGCAGAAGTACTTTAAATTTTGGTTTTCCTTATCATACAAAAATGGAGTGTAAAAAGTAGTAAACTCTAATTTCATGTAAGAATGTTTGGGAACAAATTTGATTTGTCATACTGTTTAATTTTTCAGCATTTTTTTTTCATAGATATTTAAGTGGTTTTTATGCCGCTGAAAGCAACAACAAAGATAAAATTATAATAAGCACTCTGGATTTTTTTTTCTGACTAGTTTTAGTTACATTTTATTTATTTAGTTAAATTTTATGTTATTAGTTTTTAGTTATTTTCCAGAAATCGATTAAATGATAAAATTAAATAAATTAATTAATTTAATCGATTAAAAATTATTAAAATAGTATTATATATAATTATTAAAATCGATTAAATTAATTAATTTAATCGATTTCTAGAGTTATAAATCGATATTAAATGAAAATACTGTCGTACAAAATTGTTGAAAATCAATTTTGAATATTTCATTTAAGAATAAAAATATTCATGTCATGTCATGTCGATTTTTGTTATTTATCAAACTTTTTAAGGTAAAAATTTATTTGTAGTATACTCTGTTTTATGTTAAAAGCAAATTGTTATATATTTTTCAAACGTTAAAACTTAACTAAAAACTAATGTCAGAAAAACAAAAATCCAGAGTTCTTATAATAAGTTGCGTTTTTTTTTCCTCTGCCTTCAATGGCATAAAAAGCACTTTATTTAAGTGGTTATCTATAAAGCAAATGCTGAAAAAATTGAGCAGTATGACAAACCAAATTTGTTCTAAACATTTTTACATGAAATTAGAATATACTACTTTTACATTCCATTTTATATAACAATTTCAGATTACTATTTATCAACAGAGAAGATACGAAATACTATTTTTAAGACTTTCATTTTGAAATAATTTCTTAAATTAATTTAGAAATCTTACGATTTGCTTGAATCTTAGTAATTTTTTAAAATATTCCTTTAGAAATTATATTGTTGATTTAAGAGGACTAATACTTGATGTTTTTAAATATTTTGAATACTTGATTATAATACTTGATAATAATACTTGATATGGTAATACTTGATATTTGAATATAAGATATTTAAATTTTGAAATAATACTTGATATTTGAATATATTTGAATAATATTTGATATTTGAATATATTTGAATAATATTTGATATTTGATAATAATAGTTGGATATTTGAATATTTGGCAATAATACTTGATATTTGAATATTTGATAATAATAATTGATATTTGAATATTGAATAATAATTCTTAATGTTTTTAAATGTTTGACGATTCTAGAAATAGATTTAACATCTATTTGATATCTATTTAATTAGTTTTATAAAATAATATTTCTACATGATAATATACCCTTTTTCTCATTACAGTAAAGACAAAAATAAATGCTAAAAAATTTTAATTTTAGCTTTTGCTGATTATTAGAAAAAAGATTTTCTTGTAAGATTCATCAGTATCGAAATTTTTGCCTCTATAGAATAATACTGGTTTCCAAAATTTTTCAGCTCATATGATTTAAAAGGAAGGAAATCAAATCTCTTATTTGAAAAGTACATAAATTCAATTCTCTTGACTACAGAAACAAACAGCAGTCATAATTAAGAAACCTGAAACTGCAGCTTTGAGAATTGAACATCATTAAAATAGGGAACTGACCAACGTCCCTGTCTTCCAGCTACTACCTGGAACACAAGGAAACTTGAGAAGATTGGGAAATTCGAGTCTTTTGGAACTTCTAATTATTCTACGTGAAGCACTGAAAAATCGATTGCATGTTTTGGAGTCGGGTGCAATCGATAAAATATATTTATTTTAATATTATTTATTAATTGAATCTACAACAGCTACAGGTTAATAAAATATTTAAGCTATTTAAAAAATAAAGTATTTTATTTGTTCTAAATGATGCTGTCAAAATTCATTTTCGTTTTTGAATTATAGTGTTTTTATTTTTGTAATGAATATTTAAATTGATTTTTAACATTGATACTACGCATCGCATGCTTTGATCGAGTGCATGTTTCGAGTCGTGCGGAATCGTTAAAATATATTTATTTAATATTATTTATTAATTGAATCTACAACTTCTACAGGTTTTTAAAAATATTTAAGCTATTTAAAATAAAGTATTTTATTTATGCTAAATGATGCTGTCAAAATTTATTTTTCATTTATGAATTATAGTGTTTTTATTTTTCTAAGGAACATTTTAATTGATTTTTAACTGAAGAAATTACTCGATTATAATTATTTGAGATAAAAGCAGCATGCTTTTGATCGATTGCATGTTTCGGAGTCGCGCGCGATAGATAAAAATATTTATTTTAATATTATTTAATAACTGAATCTACAACAGCTGCAGGTTTTTAAAAATATTTAAGCTATTTAAAATAAAGCATTTTATTAATAATAGGCGTATTCTATTCTTTCTAAATGATGCTGTCAAAATTTATTTTTCATTTATGAATTATGGTGTTTTTATTTTTCTAAGGAACATTTTAATTGATTTTTAACTGAAAAAATTACTCGATTATAATTATTTGAAATAAAGCAGCATGCTTTGATCGATTGCATGTTTCGGAGTCGCGCGCGATCGATAAAATATATTTATTCTAATATTATTTAATTATTAAATCTACAACAGCTACAGGTTTTTAAAAAATATTTAAAATAAAATATTTTATTTATTCTAAATAATGATGTCATAATTAATTTTTCATTTATGAATTATATTATTTTTATTTTCTAATGAATATTTAATTGTTTTTTAATTCATTAATAATAGGCGTATTTTATACACTCTAAATGATGCTGTTAAAATTTATTTTTCATTTATGAATTTTAAAGTTTTTATTTTCGTATGAATATTTAAATTGATTTGGAACTCAAAAAATAACTAGATTATAATTATTTTAGATAAAGCAGCATACTTTGATCGATTGCATGTTTTGGAGTCGGGCGCAATCGATAAAATATATTTATTTTAATATTATTTATTAACTGAATCTACAAAAGCTGCAAGTTTATAAAATATATGTAAGCTATTTAAAATAAAGCATTTTATTTATTATAAATGACGCTGTCAAATTTTATTTTTCAATTATGATTTATAATGTTTTTATTTTTCTAATGAATTAATAAATTGATTTTGAACTCCAAAAATTAATAGCTTATAATTATTTGAGATAAAGCACCATTCTTTCATCGATTGCATGTTTCGAGTCGGGAGCAATCGATAAAATATATTTATTTTTTAATATTATTTATTAACTGAATCTACAAAAGCTGCAAGTTTATAAAATATTTAAGCTATTTAAAAATATAGCATTTTATTTATTATAAACGATGCTGTGAAAATTTATTTTCATTTAAGAATTATAATGTTTTTTTATTTTTCTAATGAATTAATAAATTGATTTTGAACTCCAAAATTAATAGCTTATAATTATTTGAGATAAAGCACCATTCTTTTAATCGATTGCATGTTTCGGAGTCGGGCGGAATCGATAAAACATAATTTATATAATAATATTTATAATTTATTTTAATATTATTTATTAACTGAATCTACAACAGCTACAGGTTTATAAATTATTTAAGCCTTTTAAAAATAAAGTATTTTATTAATAATAGGCGTATTTTATTCGTTCTAAAATGACGCTGTCAAAAATTTAATTGATTAACTCAAGAAATTACTAGGTTATAATTATTTGAGCTAAAAGCAGCATGCCTTCATGATTAAGGCAGAGCTGAAAACTAATTAACAGAGAAAGCTCGCTCAATAAATTTTCAGTAATTGATTACATTACAGTAAATTATTCTGTACAATATTAACTCTCTTCATCAAGAGTAGCTTAAAAGCAAACCCTTTCAAGCACTTAGAATTTTTCTTGTTAGAAGAGTTAAAAAAGAAGTGAGGGCGCATATTAATTTTTCTAAATTATGGACAAAAATGTATTGTTAACCCATAATGCAATACATTTAAGATAGAGTGCTACAATTAATTTGGGGACCGTAACAATTAATGCTTCAAAAATCTTGTTAACGTAACTTTTAATATTTGTAGTAACATTGTTAACATAGGGCGTTAAACAGCACTACGCATGCAAAGGACTGTCGAACCTAAATTAACTATTTAAGTTGTTTACTTCGATCTTTGATTATATAGTATAATAAAGTGCATTATCTTGTTAATCACTTAATAATATTATTAAAATTAACTAAGCCATTATTGGAAAAATGTATAATTTGCCTACATCTTTGAATCGTAACATAAATAAAGTTTATTGGAAAAAATTAAATAGAAATAAGCCCGACTCGTGGCTCAGTGGCAACGCGCGCCGCTGGTGAGCATTAGGACTGAGGCTCAATCCGCTGGCGGTTGTGTTGTAGACACTGTTTCAAAAAGCGAGGAGACTCGATGGCGCTTGTGATGTTCAGCAGCTTGCCTCGTTAGTCAGACAACTACTACGCCACACCACCCTCACTGTGCCTAGAGCTGAGCTGCCTCTATACAGTTTGGGAATGATGTGGGTGAGAAGTCTGGAAGTAGAAGTCTTAAAGTGGATTCGAACCATTACAAACATCCATGGTCTCGACGGGACTAGAATCGAAACCTGTGACACCGAGAGCCTGCAGGACAGTATGCCATTCAAGCCCCTCGTTAGTAGGACTACCTGCTGGGAGATTTCTGGGTTTACTCCCATACGATACGCAAAAATGCGGGGTAGTTCCCCCTTAAGACCACCTGGGAAAGCACTGCCCTCCTTCTTCGGCGTCACGGAGCCAAGTCAAATTTACGGTGCTCCATCACAACAGAAGCTGCCCCCCTCCCTTTCTCTCCTTCCATGGGACCACAAGGATTTTTGTACTTGGTTTAGATGTTGCTGTCTATCAAGTGGAGAGAAGAAAAGAAAAAATAAATAAAAAAAAAGGAAAAAAAACAAAAAAAAAAACCATAAAAATTGACATTTTAAAACAATTTTTAAAGGAAGAAAATATTATCCAAATAATTACAAATAAAAGACATTTTTTTTTTTTTTATGAAATAAAATCCTAATTTTTATTTATATTTATATGTTTCTTAAAATCTCGATATTCAAATGAATGCCAGCAAAATATTTTAGTTCATTTACGAATTTATTTATTTAATTTCAAAACATTTGAATGAAATATTACCTCCTACCTCAAAAGAAAAGAATCAAAAGCCTAAAAAAAAAACAATTTTATTCCGTTTCTCCAGTAACAGCAACCAAAAAAAAAAAAGATTATCCTGAAATAGGCCCAAAATCACACAATTGGAGCATGGAGTCAGCAATGATTCCATTAATTTTCTTCTTCTCGAAATTTAAGTAGACGCAAAGTAAGACACCGAGAAGTAGATAATAGAGATAATGAAATAAATAAGGAATAAAAGAAAGGAAAAAAAATCTTCGAGAAATTCAATTTCAAATGAAAACGAATGCTACATTCTTTTCTCCATCGAAATTGTTCTGATCACTTGAACCTATTTAGGGATTAAATAAGAATTTTTTTCTTGAAGCTTTTAAAACCGGATAGAATATACGTTAAGAAGCTCTTTTTGTTCAGCTTTTGGAAAGACAATTTTAATTTTCTTTAATTCCATGAAAAGCTTAAAAACAAGGCACTTAATTTATTCGATTTGGAAAAGAAAATATCACTTTAACATTCTTTTTGTATTTTTTTGGCAATTTTCATTCTTTAAACAAAGCATAAATACATGTTTTCAAACATGAACATACGGTTTTTATTCACTTTTATCCTTAATTTAAAAATGTTTTATTGCTATAGATTTCATAAAAATAATCATCAGAACATCTACTTGAATATTGACAGTCAGTAATAAAGTAGATGTTCTGATGGCTCTGAAGATTAAGTTTTAAATGTTTAACACTATGTAAAGAAAATCCCCTTATTATCTAATATAAACCTTATATAACCATTATAACCTTTATAAACCTCCAACCTTATATAAAGAAAATATCACTTTTTTTTTTTTGGTGGAATTTTTCATTCTTTTACAACAAAATAAACGCATGTTTCAACATGAACACGTTATTTTATTCTCTTTTTTCTTCAATTGAAAAAAAAAAAATTTATTTCTACAGATTTCGTAAAAATAATCATCAGGAACATATTGTCACAGTTTGATGTCCATATCCATACTGTCATGCCATAATAAACATACTATCTGTGTCATACTGTCTCACTGTCCATAGTCATAATACTGTCAAAATTCAGTAATATAGTAGATGTTCTGATGTTTCTGATGATTCAGCTTAAATGCTTAACTCTAAATTTATGTTTTATTTCATCCGGATTTGGCAAATTTGATATTTTAAAACCCAGTATAATATTCAAAATTTTTATTTATTTCTATGTTATCATTCTTTATTTTCATTTCAATAACTTTTAAATGCGATTCTCCGAATTAATTTCTGATGATGAGATGCTTGTTGTATTCTAAAATTCGAAAACCATTTAGAAGGAAACAGTACAGTTGAAATTTGTTATAATAGCGCATACTTGGATTTTCATCATTTTTTAAAAATCCTATTTTTCTTACATTGAAATTTTAAGTTTTGTTCTAAATAAACCACTAATAAGCGAATTATTTTTTTATTATTTAACATACTCCACTACTGTTTAAAAGAATAAAAGAGAGAGTCAGAAAAAAAGAGAATATTTTCATAAGCAAGTAAACTTAAGCTCATAAAAGATTAAACTCTTTTCAACATAAATAAAAACAAAGGTTAAAGTTAATTATGAGATTATTATTAAAGCATGTGAATTTAGTTGTTTGTTTTTTCAACTTCTGAACGATAATAAAATCAGCGACAGTATCTATTAAAATTGAGAGTGTAGTGTTCAGGTTGTGCAGCTGGATTGTAACTGGGTAGGGTTGGGCTGAGACAAATGTTTGAGAACTCACAGCTTTATTTAGACAAGCACAAACACCACACACGTACAATTAACGAGAGACAATATGTAATACATTTAAAGACATATAATTATAAATTCATATAAGAATTCTACTTCTAAGCCGAAAACCCGATTCTCAGGTATGCACGAAATATACTTCCTCTCCGGGTGAGAGTCTGTAGGCCAACGACTACGCAAGGTTGCGTTAAATATATTTCCTCTCGGGGGAGAGTTTGTAAACTAAATGTTTCTCAGAGGGTGCGCAGGTTGCACTATACGTCCTCTCGGATGAGAGTCTATTGCAGTACATAGGGGGAAGCATGGTTACAAAGAGTAAGCCATTAATAATTTCAATATGTATACATGGTTTAAATCGTTTTCCAAATAAAAATGTTATGCAAAATCGGAATTTAAAAATATATTTATAATAATGAGAAAAATTGATTTTAAAAATATATACAAAATATTTCAAATAATTAAAATAACGAAATATTTAAGTAAATTTTTTTCTCATAACGTTTTAATTAGAAAAACTAGAAACTAGAAGAATGTTAAAAAATAATATTTATTACGAAACATTGTTCCTACTAAATAATTAATTGTTTAAGAAGTACAGTATAATTAAACTTTGACAATAAAGAGATTGATAAATATTTAAGATTCGTCATCACTATATTGTATAATGTATTATCACATACTGTATTATATTATACAGTATGTATATCGTACAATGTATTATCACATACTGTATTATATTATACAGTATGTATATCGTACAATGTATTATCACATACTGTATTATATTATACAGTATGTACAATGTCTTTTATCATCACTGTATTGTATATATTATATTGTATTTTATTCGGGAAATGACATCTCTCATCTAATTCTATATTTACATAATTATCTTATATACATTCATCTGTGTTCGTCCTTTTCTTAAGATGTTGAGCATTTTAAGCTGTGTTTTTCATTTCTAAAAATATTAAGAAATAAACGAACTTTTTCAATAACATAAATGAGTAACAGTATTACTGTGTTTTATCCAATTAAAACTTTGTCCCATGACAATCCATGTAATCTTAATTATGTGGAGGATTTCATTAAAAATATAAAGAGTTTAAATAATTCCCTTGGTAGATCAGCAAATTCTTCATTGGTCAAGAATTGGTCAAAACCTCAATTTTATTTATTTTAGTTGTGCTTTCAAAGATAAAATATAACGATGTAATATTCTTTGCGTGTTGATTTAAAAAAAAATAATGATGTAATATTCTATACACATTACTTTTTTATTGGTGGAGCAGTTTGCTTCTCTACTATCGTCATCAAAACTTTAGTTTTATTTATTTTACTTGTGTTTTTCAAAAATACAGATAATGATATGATATTCTATACATGTTGATTTTTAAAATAGAAATAAGGATGTGATATTCTATACATGTTGATTTTTAAAACAGAAATAATGATGGTATTCTATACACGTCACTTCTTCATTGGTGGAACAGTTTGCTTCTCCTCTGTCTTGATCCCAACTTCAGTTTTATTTATTTCAGTTATGTTTTCAAAAGTAGGGATAACGATGCTATATTCTGTACATGTTGGTTTTTAAAATAGAAATAACGATGTGACATTCGATACATGCACCTTCTTTAAATTGGAAATTTTCATCTTATTAAATTGAAAAATAAATAATTGAATCTTCAATCGAAAAAAATAGTGTTTGGCAAGTTCTAAGAAAACTGGTAGCAACCCTCTCCATTTATTTATTAGAAAACAATGAAAATTATATTTTCATTTAGAAAAAAAAAAAAAATGTTTAGTATCTTAAAATAATACTGTTAGTACTGTTATAAGGTCTTATTAAAAAAAATAGAGTAGCCAATTGCATTTGATACGCAGTCATTCTTAATTGTTCGTTGGCTTATAATCCTGATAACCAATGATAAGAATACCATTTGGTTGGTCAACGTTGTGTTCTCTTGTCAGTGTAATTTGAAACATCTTTAGGAGCGGTTAGTTAGCCTTTTTCTTCGAACTCTATACATTCATAACCCATATTGGAATGTTCGCTTACACAAATTTATCGTGCCTATATTACGTTTAAAAAAGAGAGAATTAGGCGACGTTTACCGGAATTTGCTAACTTCCAGTCGTGCCAGATACCAGACGTGCTAACTTCCAGTGATTCCAACCCTCGACATACGAAATTCTACAACCAAAACGTTACAGATAATTAGTATTTGTTTTGCAGACTAGCTGATTTCTTAATGAGTGATTTTCACGTTTATTTTGATATTTATTTTTCTTCTTCGTTGTCTTATAAGCCTGATAACCATTTATGATAAGTATACCATCAGGTTGGTCAGCGTTGCTTTCTCTTGTTACTGTAATTTGAAACATCTTTAGCAGCAGTACTTGGAAAGTTACCATGTCTATATTGGCATATAAATTTGCCATGTCTATATTACGCGTAAAAAAAAGAGAGAATCAGACGCTATGAGAAGAGACGAATGCCTTCAATTGGAGGATATCAACCGTATGGATTGGCCAGCATACTCACCGGACTTGAATCCAATAGAGCATGTGGGATATGCTTGGCCGACGAATTGCAGCCCGTCAACCCCCTCCCACCTGTCAACCGGAACTTCGGAGGGCATTGCTTGATGAGTGGTGTAATATTCCCCAAGATCAGATTGATAATTTGATACTCAGCATGCCTAGGCGTTGTAAGGCCTGTATTGCATCGTCCGGGAGACATACTCCATATTAACCATCATACTAACCATGTTATACTGTTTTTTGTAAATAGGTTCTTTTTTAAATTTGCTCCAGGGAGTAAAAATCGCAATTTTTATTAATTATGTCAAACATATAGCATCTTTTTTTTTTGCTCTTTACCTTTTGTTTAATAAATAGACTTTACAAATAAGTCAAATTTGTTTTGCTTCTGTCTCTTTCTTTGCCTGAACTTCATTATCCTTAATTTATGGACATGAATGTAAATAAATAATAACATCTTGAGGATCTTATAATTTAAGATCCTAACTGATGATCCTATATATATATAGATATATATATTCGCAATTGATGCCTTACATTCAAAGCTCTAAAAAAGAAAAGAATTAAAAAAAAAAAAGAAACTATTCAATATTCGAAATTCTCATAAGCTGTTGCAGTGAAACTGAAAATCATTTAATAAACATAAATATCAAAATGTTGAACAGCAAAACTGCAATGGCAGCTTCGTAAATGAGCTAGAAATTCGTAAAATCCGATATAAATTAGTGAAACCAAAGGAAATAAATTATAACATCCTGGGGATATTATAATTTAGAATCCTAATTGAGGTTCCTATATATTTATCTCTCACTCACTCTCTTTTATAATATATATATAATATAGGGTACAACATTTAATTATTTTCGCTTTTTGGGTTACACGATTTAAAAAAATTGGAGGTAGTTATCTAAATGGAAATATTTTCCTTTCTTTTTAGAAATATTTACATTTCACTTTAAAATCAACAAATTGTTCAATATGAAAAAGTTAATATTTTTTATTTCAGTATACTGTGTTTTAATTAAAAATAAAATTTTTTTGCTCATAAATAAATCATTTTTAATAATTCTTGATATATATTAATATTTTTTTATACCAATGCGCAATTAACATTAATCAAAATTGCTTTTTTACCAGTTGTGTTTGTTGATTAAGTAGCTGCATTTATGATTGATTTTTCCCAACTACTTTTTTTCGATTGATTGAAAAAATGTTTTTTATTACATTTCATTTTAAAAGCAGCAAATGTGCATGAAAAATTGAAAACTATTAAATTTTTTATTTTACTCTACTGTATTTTCATAAAGATAAATTAATTTTTCATATAAAAAATATTTTTTATAATTCTTGATATTTATTAACTTATTTTTATATTAATACTTAATTAGTTTTATTTATTTTTATCAATTTTTTGAAGCTACTTTTTCTCGTTTGCTTCGAAAAAAAATTTTAAGTGTGAAATTATTTTTTTCCATTCTACTTATAAAAATTAAGTTGCATTAATTTTAAAATTAGAATAAATATGCATTTATGCATAAAAACAAAACCATTTTTTATAATTTCTGGTATTTATTAAAATAGTTATTGCTTGATTATTTTTATTTATGATTAATTTTGTGCAGTTACATTCTTTTTGATTGCTTGAAAAAGATATTTCAAATACAATTTTATATACAAATTTGAAAAGAATTTTTATTCCTCTTAAACAAATTAATTTTAAAATTATAGGGAATGCACATTTATGTATGAAAACAACACCATTTTTTATAATTTTTCGCATTTATTAAAGTAGTTTATTGCTTGTTTAGCTTTATTTATGATTGATTTATATATGATTATTTCAAATACAATTTTATATAATATTTGAATTTTTATTTCTCTTAAACAAATCAAGGTGCATTAATTTTTAAGTTATAGTGAATACACATCTATACATGAAAACAAAACCATTTTTTATAATTTTTGGTATTTATTAAAGTAGTTTATTGCTTGATTAACTTCATTTATGATTGATTTTGTGCAATTACTTTTTTAATTGCTCAAAAAAGGTGTTTCAAATACAATTTTATTTAAATATTTGAAAAAGAATTTTCATTCTTTTTATGCAAATTAAGTTGCAGCAATTTTAAGGTTACAGCGAATAAATTTTATCTCTTTAGTTGAATTTATCTTTTATTTATTTTTTAGCAGATGTTCATTTCGCGATGTTTTTCTTCTTTTTAATCTATCGTCAAGTTCGCCGAATAGTGTTTTAAATTTTAAATTTACTCAAATTGATTTTTTAACGACTTTTCTCTGAATTTTTAGTAATTTTAAACTGAAAATCGATTTTTTATTATCAAGTGAAATGTCATTTATATACTCGTCCATGTTAGTTAGTAAAATTTTAATTTTTAAATATGATATTAAAAAAAAAAAAATTAAAGCAGCATTTTGAAAATTTTTAGATACATTTTGTATTTAAAGTATTATTTTTCAAGAATTTATCTCTATTTTTTTATTTCTATTTTCATTTTATATTTTTTTCCATTTTCATATTTATATTCTTTTATGATTGGATTTTTATTTTATTTTAATGTATTTAATTTTAATATTTTTAGGTTATATAAATAATATGCTGTTGTGCTTATCATAAAAATTATAATTATTAAAAATTTTATAAGAACTATAATTATTAAAAGTATTTAAAATTTTAAATTGTTTTAAAAAGATTATCAAGAATTTGTTAGGTTTTAATAGTTCTTAATAGCTTAAATTTTATTGTAGTGTTTAAGATGTCTATGTATGATAAAAAGGAAAAAAAATGTAAAATGGGAAATTATAATATTGCATTATAGTAATTAGATTATAGCATATTCCTTAAAAAGTTAAAATTTTATTCAGTTTACGAATAAATGTGATGAAATACTGCAAACAAAATCTAAAATCGAAATGCTTGTACATTATAAATTTGAAATGCGGTCATATTTTTTAAATAAATTTAGTTTTCAATAAAAGAGAACATATAAGTTTAAGAACAAGTGTAAGAATAAATAAGTTTTTCTAAAATGTATTTATTTATGTCACAAAATTAGCGTACTACTACAATTAAAAACTACATACTATTACAATTACATTACAATTAAAAATAAATTTCTGTTATTAGCATTTTATAAATGTTAACCATATGAGAATAATTAATTTATACGACATTAAATAAT
>BPLR01003358.1:0-33259 GCA_021605095.1 Caerostris extrusa
AGAGATATTACTTGTTAAAATTTTGCTACCAAAAGACAATAAAGCCGCGAGTCGTTTTCCATCTTATTGATCGTCCTATTAAATCAGGGAGAGGTTCATTTAAATTCAGAAGGGCGCTTATGCTGGGGATGGTAAACATATTTCCCCTTAAGTCATTCAGAGCAGGTGCTTACTCTCTTCCCAAATGCCCTACACGCCTCGCAATTTGAGACGTTTTTAAATAGGGAATCCTTGTAAAAGGTAGACGCAATTTGTGATTTTGGAACATGCAAAGAGGTGCTGTGAATAAAGTCATTATTATTCAGAAAATGGGGAATTTTTTTCCCTTGAAGGAATATCGATTGATCTGTCAATTATTTTGTTTCGCTGAAAATTGGAGTTCCCTAAGTGGAGAGGGAAAGAATCTCTTGTTTTTATTGATCTTCTTGGGAATTATTTTATTGGTTTTACAAGTTGTGAATAAATTTGATTGCATATATTTGGGTTAAAGAAAAAAAAAAAATCGATTGTAGCGTAAATATGACATGGACACTATTACAAAAGGTTTTCATGTTTTGAAAATACATGTAATGTTTAGTTTTTTTCTGGATGTAGAAAAAGAAAATTGTCAGAAAGAAAAATTGATTCATGGAATAAATTTTCACACATAGTCAAAGTGATATTAGATTTTTTTATTGATAATTTTTTTTAACATAATCGAATCTTTTGATCTACTTATGAATACCAAACAGCGCATAGGCAGCAATGAGGAAAGGACATTACCTTCCGGAAGAACTAAAAATGTTAATTGTTTTTATTATGGCAGGGCTTGTTAGCGTACCAACTAGACTAAAACCTGGAGAATTATATAAATATAATTGGATCTCATTATTTACTTATGGATACCACGAACAGCCTATTTACAAAAATGAGGGAAGGTCATTTGTCTTCGGAAGAACCTAAAGTGTTAATTGCTTTTATTGTGGCCTGGTTGGTTAGCATACCATCTAGACTAAAAAAAAGAGAAAAAATAATAGAAATATTACACAAAAAAACCGCGTCATCTGGACGACTACCCACAAAAGTTCTAAAAATTCAGCCAGAAAATTCTTACACCGAAGTATGGTTACAGTTAAATGGAGTGGTAAAGACTTCATGTGGTAAATAATTCAAAAAATTAGATAGACAGCATTTTCAACAGACGAACCTCTATACCTGATTCATATAATCAGATGCTCTTTCTACATTGGGATTCTACAAGATTCATTTCGAAACCAATAAATCACTCGTAAAAAACCATGCACAAATAACTGTAAAAAAAGCATTTATACTTCGAAAGTGTTAAAAGAGATATATTGCTTGTTAAAATTTTGCTACCAAAAGGCAATAAAGTCTCGAGTCGTTTTCCATCCTATTGATCGTCCTATTAACTCAGGAAGAGGTTCATTTAAATTCAGAAGGGCGCTTATGCCGGGGATGGTAAAAAGATTTCCCCTTAAGTCATTCACAGCTGGTGCTTACTCTCTTCCCAAATGCCCTACACGCCTCGCAATTTGAGACGTTGTAATATAGAGAATCCTTGAAAGTAGACGCAATTTGTGCTTTTGGAACATGCAAGAGGTGTTGTGAATAAAGTCATTATTATTCAGAAAAACGGGGAATTTTTTCCCTGAAGGAAATATCGATTGATCTGTCTTTTTATTTTGTTTCGGGGAAAAAATCGGAGTTCCCTAAGTGGAGAGGGAAAAATACATTTTTTTTATTGATCTTCTTTGGGGATTATTTTATTGGTTTTACAAGCTGTGAATAAATTTTGTTTGCACATTTGGGTTAAAAGAAAAAAAAAATGATTGTAGCGTAAATATGGCATAAGCACTATTTCAAAGGTTTTCCATGTTTTGAAAATAGCATGTAAGGTTTATTTTTTTCTGGTTACAAAAAGGAAATATGATTTATGGAATAAAAATTTCACACATAATCATAGTGGTATTAGGATTTTTTGTTGTCGCATGATTGGTTAGCGTACTATCTAAATTAAAAATTGAAAAACTTTTTTTAACATCATTTAATAAAACTACGTTCCATCGTCCTCACGCTTAATGGAAGGATTGTCTCACAAAAAATTTATTGAGTGCCTCCCGATAGACATGTTGCAGTTCAGTGTCATCTATAAAAGACTAGCTATGCTGATCGTTGTATATCGGCTAGACAGTTCATCCGTTAAGTTTGAGCACGATGGAGGTTGTATAAACCTTGTAATTATTCAAAAGTAAAGTAAAATGTTGATTCAACATGGCTAGTCCCTTCTAGAAGACACTGAAATGCAGTTTCTCTATGCGGAGTGACTGGCAATAAATATGTCGGCTAGACAGTCCTTTCGTTGAGTTTGAGCTCATGGTAGGTGGTGTCTTCCTTGCAAGTATTAATTAAAAAGTGGAGTAAGATGTAGGTTTAGTATAGCCTTCCTATAATATAGTTCTTCCTAGAGGATACAGAGTTGTAACATCTCTATTCCACTCTACATCATTACATCACTTTTTAAAAATACTACATGGGTGATACCAAATTCATTTGTCATGAAGGTTAAAAATTGATGTAAAATATAGATCCAATCTCTAATATCCAAACCAAATTGATGTAAAATATCTTAAAAATTGATGTAAAAATATAAATCCAAACCAAATTGATGTAAAATATAGAATAAAAATTATGAAACTTAAAAATTGATGCAAAAATAGTAAGCCATCCGATATAGATGTTGCAATTCAGTGTCATCTAGAAGGACTAGCTATGCAGAATCATCTTACAGCATTTTTTAATAAATACTTGCAAGGGTGACATCAACTCCTCGTCCTCAACCGTAACCGATGGACTGTGTAGCAGATAAATTCAGTGTTTTGCTTTCCGACTTTGAATCGGAAATTTTCGAATTGATATCCCTTGATTAGTCTCGATACCTGAATCCTATAATTGGATACCTTTTCTACGTGCTCAGTGAAAAATATAAGATTAATTTCAGAAATCAATAAATCCTTCATGGAAAAATGCGCAAATAACTGTAAAAAAGACATTTCTGCTTCGTAAGTGTTAAAAGAGAGATATTACTTGTTAAAATTTTGCTACCAAAAGGCAATAAAGCCTCGAGTCGTTTTTCCATCCTATTGATCGTCCTATTAACTCTGGGAGAGGTTCATTTTAAATTCAGAAGGGCGATTATGCCGGGATGTTAAAAAAGATTTCCCCTTAAGTCATTCACAGCTGGTGCTTATTCTCTTCCCAAAATGCCCTACACGCCTCTCAATTTGAGACGTTGTAAATAGGGAATCCTTGTAAAATGTAGACGCAATTTGTGCTTTTGGAACATGCAAGAGGTGTTGTGAATAAAGTCATTATTATTCAGCAAATGGGGAATTTTTTTTCATGAAGGAAATATCGATTGATCTGTCATTTATTTTGTTTCAGGGGAAAAATCGTTGTTCCCCGAGTGGAGAGGTAAAAATTAACTTGTTTTTATTGGTCTTCCTTGGGGATTATTTTATTGGTTTTACAAGCTGTGAATAAATTTTGTTTTCATACATTTGGGTTAAAGGCAAAAAAATTATTGTAGCTTAAATATGGCATGAACACTATTTTAAAGGTTTTCCGTGTTTTGAAAATAGCATGTAAAATTTATTTTGTCTGGTTGTAAAAAAGAAAAATGATTCATGGAATAAAAATTTCACTAGTTTTTGTTTTTTGTTTCATGATTGGTTAGCGTACCGTCTAAAATTAAAAATTTAAAAACGTTTTTAACATCATTGAAAACTTTTTAATAAATACTAAAAGTGTGACATCACGTTCCATCGTCCTCACACTTAATGGAAGGATTGTCTCACTGAAAAATTTATTGAGTGCCTCCCGATAGACATGTTGCAGTTCAGTGTCATCTAGAAAAGACTAGCTATGCTGATTGTTGTATATCGGCTAGACAGTTCATCCGTTAAGTTTGAGCCCGATGGCGGTTGTATAAACCTTGTAATTATTCGAAAGTAAAGTAAAATGTTGATTCAACATGGCTAGTCCCTTCTAGATGACACTGAAATGCAGTTTCTCTATGCGGAGTGACGCAATAAATATGACGGCTAGATAATCCTTTCGTTGAGTTTGAGCTCATGGTAGGTGGTGTCTTCCTTGCAAGTATTAATTAAAAAGTGGAGTAAGATGTAGGTTTAGTATAGCCTTCCTATAATATAGTTCTTCCTAGCTCATACAGAGTTGTAACATCTCTACACCACTCTACATTATTACATCACTTTTTAAAAAATACTACATGGGTGATACCAATTCATTCGTCATGAAGCTTAAAAATTGATGTAAAATATAGATCCAATCTCTAATATAAATCCAAACCAAATTGATGTAAAATATAGAACCTTAAAAATTGATGTAAAATATAGAACCTTAAAAATTGATGTAAAAATAGAACCTTAAACATTGATGTAAAATATAGAACCTTAAAAATTGATGTAAATTATAGAACTTTAAAAATTGATGTAAAATATAGACCTTAAAAATTGATGTAAAAATAGTAGCTACCCCGATATAGATGTTGCAATTCAGTGTCATCTAGAAGGACTAGCTATGCGGAATCATCTTACAGCATTTTTAATAAATACTTGCAAGGGTGACATCCACTCCATCGTCCTCAACCGTAACCGAAGGACTGTCTAGCAGATAAACTTATTGTTTTCCTTTCCGACTTAGAATCGGAAGTTTTTCGAATTGATATCCCTTGACAAGTCTCAATACCTGAATCCTATAATTGGATACCTTTCTACGTGCTCACTCCAAAACATAAGATTAATTTCAGAAATCAATAAATCCTTCATGGAAATAACTGTAAAAAAGACATTTCTGCTTCGTAAGTGTTAAAAGAGACATATTACTTGTTAAAAATTTGCTACCAAAAGGCAATAAAGCCTCGAGTCGTCTTTCCATCCTATTGATCGTCCTATTAACTCTGGGAGAGGTTCATTTAAATTCAGAAGGGCGATTATGCCGGGGATGTTAAAAAGATTTCCCCTTAAGTCATTCACAGCTGGTGCTTACTCACTTCCCAAAATGTCCCTACACGCCTCGCAATTTGAGACGTTGTAAATAGGGAATCCTTGGAAAGTAGACGCAATTTGTGCTTTTGGAACATGCAAGAGGCGTTGTGAATAAAGTCATTATTATTCAGCAAAAATTTTGTTTTCATGAAGGAAATATCGATTGATCTGCCATTTATTTTGTTTCAGGGGAAAAATCGTTGTTCCCCTAGTGGAGTGGTAAAAATTAACTTGTTTTTATTGGTCTTCCTTGGGGATTATTTTATTGGTTTTACAAGCTGTGAATAAATTTTGTTTTCATACATTTGGGTTAAAGTAAAAAAAAATTAATGTAGCTTAAATATGGCATGAACACTATTTCTAAGGTTTTCCGTGTTTTGAAAATAGCATGTAAAATTTATTTTGTCTGGTTGTAAAAAACGAAAAAGGAGTCATGGAATAAAAATTTCACTATTTTTGTTGTTTCATGATTGGTTAGCGTACCGTCTAAAATTAAAAATTTAAAAACGTTTTTTTAACATCATTGAAAACTTTTTAATAAATACTAAAAGTGTGACATCACGTTCCATCGTCCTCACACTTAATGGAAGGATTGTCTCACTGAAAATTTATTGAGTGCCTCCCGATAGACATGTTGCAGTTCAGTGTCATCTAGAAAGACTAGCTATGCTGATCGTTGTATATCGGCTAGACAGTTCATCCGTTAAGTTTGAGCACGATGGAGGTTGTATAAACCTTGCAATGATTAAAAAGTAAATTAAAATGTAGATTCAACATGGCTATTCCCTTCTAGATGACACTGAAATGCTAGTTTCTCTATGCGGAGTGACGCAATAAATATGACGGCTAGACAATCCTTTCGTTGAGTTTGAGCTCATGGTAGGTGGTGTCTTCCTTGCAAGTATTAATTAAAAAGTGGAGTAAGATGTAGGTTTAGTATAGCCCTCCTATAATATAGTTCTTCCTAGCTCATACAGAGTTGTAACATCTCTACACCACTCTACATCATTACATCACTTTTTAAAAAAAAAATACTACATGGGTGATACCAATTCATTTGTCATGAAGGTTAAATATTGATGTAAAATATAGATCAATCTCCAATATAGATCCACTCTGCAATATAGATCCAATCTCCTATAGATCCAAACCAAATTGATGTAAAATATAGAACCTTAAAAATTGATGTAAAATATTTTTTTGTTCTAATGCAGCTGGAAAACACTTTGACACCTTTGTCTTGGATGCCTTAAAGCAAGCGCTGCACAGACGTACTCACTTTGCATTACCCAGCCTAACTTGAAAATAAGCCACGGACGCGGAGTAACAATGCACCCGCAACGCTCTACGATCATATTAGGAACGGGACCTACAGTTTAAAGTGGATTCGAACCACTACAACACCCATAGGCAAAGCCGGGATTTCAACCCAGTACCTGTGGTACCGAACGCCAGAGCGCTAGCCATTCGGCCATCAGGCCCCTTGATGTAAAATATAGAACCTTAAAAATTGATGTAAAAATAGTAGCCATCCCGATATAGATGTTGCAATTCAGTGCCATCTAGAAGGGACTAGCTATGCAGAATCCTCTTACAGCATTTTTCAATAAATACTTGCGAGGGTGACATCCACTCCATCGTCCTCAACCGTAACCGAAGGACTGTCTAGCAGATAAATTTATTGTTTTCCTTTCCGACTTAGAATCGGAAGTTTTCGAATTGACATCCCTTGATAAGTCTCAATACCTGAATCCTATAATTGGATACCCTTTCTACGTGCTCACTCCAAAATATAAGATTAATTTCAGAAATCAATAAATCCTTCATGGAAATAATTGTAAAAAGACATTTCTGCTTCATGTTAAACGAGAGATATTACATGTTAAAATTTTGCTACCAAAAGGCAATAAACCCTCGAGTCGTTTTCCCATCTTATTGATCGTCCTATTAACTTTGGGAGAGGTTCATTTAAATTCAGAAGGGCGCTTATGCTGGGTATGGTAAAAGATTTCCCCTTAAGTCATTCACAGCTGGTGCTTACTCTCTTCCCAAAATGCCCTACACGCCTCGCAATTTGCGACGTTGTAAATAGGGAATCCTTGTAAAAGGTAGACGCAATTTGTGCTTTTCGAACATGCAAGAGGTGCTGTGAATAAAGTCATTATTATTCAGAAAATGGGGAATTTTTTTTTGCTTGAAGGAAATATCGATTGATCTGTCATTTATTTTGTTTCGGGGAAAAATTGGAGTTACCTAAGTGGAGAGGGAAAAATTCACTTGTTTTTATTGATCTTCTTTGGGGATTATTTTATTGGTTTTACAAGCTGTGAATAAATTTTGTTCGCATACATTTGGGTTAAAGGGGAAAAAATCGATTGTAGCTTAAATAAGGCATGAACACTATTTCAAAGGTTTTCCATGATGTGAAAATAACATGCAATGTTTATTTTTTCTGGGCACAAAAAAAAATTGTGATAAAGAAAAATTGATTCATGGAATAAAATTTTCGCGCATAGTCAAAGTGGTATTAGGTTTTTTTTATTGTGGTATGGTTGGTTAGTATATCATCTAGACCAGGGATGGGCAAACTTTTTCGGTCGCTAATTTCGGTCATTTTTAACAATTTAAATATGTTAATGAGATGAATGAAATTGCGATTTAATTTTTAAAAGTTCCCTATATTGAGTTTTGAAGTGAGTTGTACTGATTCTAAGGAACGAAGCTATATGCTGAAATAATTCTTTCTAAGATTCATAGTTGAAAACACTTGTTCACATATAGAAGATGAAGCAAACATAGCACTGATTTTCTGGCAGTGAGATATTAAATTTTGGAAACTTACTTTCGACGATGATTTGTAAAACTATAACTTTGGCTCATTTAGAAACAACTGCTTAAGGTGATTGTTTGATTGCAACTCAATTAACTCAACCTGCAAATCTGACCTCACTGCTTCACAATTTACGTTGGTAGGCATGGTAAAAATATCCAATTCTGTTTGAATGGCACTGAAATCTGCGTTCGAACTCAAAATGCAGTTTTTTCAAGCTATAATTTTCTCCACATTTAATGAGGGTACTGAATTTAACCTCGTGAAATGAGATAAAAATTATAATATTAAAAATAATAATTTCTTTAATAAAAAAAAAAATCAAAGTTGAAAATTAGCTGGTTGTGTAATATAAATATATATATTTCTTTTAGTTTGCCGCGGACCGGCAAATTAGAATTTTATTCACGGGCCGGATAGATCCTTCCCAGAGGGCCGCAGTTGGCCCGCGGGCCGTAGTTTACCCAGACCTGATCTAGACTAAAGTTTGGAGAATTTTTTTACCATCGTTGGATCTCGTGATCTATTTATGTATACCATAAACAGCCTATTGACAGCAATGAGGTTTGGTTTGTCGCTCTCCGGTATATATGTATACATATATCCGGTATATAGTTTTTCGCTCCCCGGTATATATGCATATATATCCAGTATATAGTATATAGTAACTTAAATATGGCGTGAACACTATTTCATAGGTTTTCCATGTTTTTAAAACAGCTCGTAATGTTTGTTTTTCTTGATGTAAAAAAAAAAAAAGAAAATGTGTGGAAAAGAAAATTTGATTTGTGAACTAAATTTTTCACACATAGTCAAAGTGGTTTTATGATTTCATATTGTGGCATGGTTGGTCAATATACCATCTAGACAAATTGGATAATTTTTTTACCGTAGTTGGATCTCATAATCTACTTAAGTATGCCACACACAGTCTACATACGGGCAATGAGTACGTACGGGCCATTTTTAGCCCCTTCTAGATGACACTAAATTCTAACATCTCTATCGGAATGCACATAATAAATATATCGCCGAGACAGGTTTTGGTAGAATTGCAAAGATGGAAATGGTGTAACCCTTGCAAAACCCTTATTAAAAAGTGGAGTAAGATAAAGATTCAATACAGATAGTCCCTCCTACATGATACTTAATTGTAATATCTCCACATCATTGTACATAATTACTCCAATTTCTTAATAAATAATACAAGGTTGAAACCCGCTCCATCGTCCTTAAATTTAACGATGGATTGTCTAAGGTTTGGTTTGTGCTCTACGGTCATTTTGTACACGCTTTGATGGCTCTACGGTACGCTTTGGGCTAACTGCGATCTACATTTTAAAGTAGATTCCGAACCACTAACAAACAACTATGCCATTGCCAGAATTTTGACCCGAAACCTGTCATACCAAAGCCCAGAGCGCTAGCCAATTGGCCGTCAGGCCACTGAAGGTCTTTCTGGCCGATGTATTTATTATGCCCCTCCCGACAGAGATGTTGCAACTCAGGGTCATCTGGTGCTAGCTATGCAAAATCTACATCTTAAAATAATTTTTAATAAATACTTACAATAGTGACATCATCTCAATTCAAACTTAACGGAAGGATGGTCTATCAGATATATTTAATATGTCCAACCCTGCCTTAAAATCGGTAGTTTTCGGAGAGCGACAATTGACAGGTCTCGATACCAGATCCCGATAATCGATACTCTTTCCACATGGCCACTCTAGATCTTTAACATTAATTTCAGAAATCAATAAATCGCTCATAGAAAAACATGGGCAAATAACTGTAAAAAGGCATTTCTGCTTCGTAAGTGTTAAAAAGAGAGATATTACATGTTAAAATTTTGCTACCAAAAGGCAATAAAGCCTCGAGTCGTTTTCCCATCCTATTGATCGTCCTATTAACTCTGGGAAAGGTTCATTTAAATTCAGAAGGGCTCTTATGCTGGGGATGGTAAAAAGATTTCCCCTTAAGTCATTCACAGCTGGTGCTTACTCTCTTCCCAAAATGCCCTACACGCCACGCAATTTGGGACGTTGTAAATAGGGAATCCTTGTGAAAGGTAGACGCAATTTGTGCTTTTCGAACATGCAAGGGGTGCTGTGAATAAAGTCATTATTATTCAGAAAATGGGGAATTTTTTTTTTTTTGCTTGAAGGAAATATCGATTGATCTGTCATTTATTTTGTTTCGGGGGAAAAATTGGAGTTACCTAAGTGGAGAGGGAAAAATTCACTTGTTTTTATTGATCTTCTTTGAGGATTATTTTATTGGTTTTATAAGTTGTGAATAAATTTTGTTTGCATACATTTGGGTTAAAGAGGCAAAAAATCGATTGTAGCTTGAATTTGACATGAACAATATTTCAAAGATTTTTCATGTTTTGAAAATTACATATAATGTTTATTTTTTCTGGATGTAGAAAAAAAGAAAAAATTATCAGAAAGAAAAATTGATTCATGGAATAAATTTTCACTCATAGTCAAAGTGATATTAGGATGTTTTATAGTGCCATGGTCGGTTAGATACCATCTAGACTAAAGATTGGAAATTATTTTTAACGTAGTTGGATCTCATGATCTAATTATATATACCACAAACAGCATATTGACAGCAATGAGGGAAGAACCTAAAATATTAATTGCTTTTATTGTGGCGTGGTTGGTTAGTATACCATCTATATTGGAAATTGGAGAATTTTTTCTACCATACTTACATAACGGATCAACTTATACATATAGGTTCTTGAATGGCCGAGTGGCTAGCGCACTGGCGCTCGGTAACGCAAGTTCGGGTTCAAGCCCCGCCGGGCCATGGGTGTTTGTAATTGTTAGGAATCCACTTTAAACCGTAGGTTCCTGTATAATATGATCATAGAGCGTTACGGGGGTATTGTTATTCCACGTCCGTAGCTTATCTTCAAGCTACACGCGCTTCCTGTGTAGTGCTAAGTGAGTAACGTCGTTGCAGCGCTTGCCTTAAAGACACACAAGACAACTATCTAAGTGTTTGTAGCTGCAAAAAAAAAAAAAAAACTTATGCAAACCACAAACAATCTATTGACAGCAAGAAGGTAAGGACATTGATTTCACGAAGAACTTAAAATGTTAATTGTTTTTATTATGGCATGGCTGGGTAGCGTACCATCTAGACTAAAAGAAGAATAGAATAATAAAAATATTACAGAAAAAACCTGCGTCTACCACGAATCACTAACAAGAATAATTCTAAATTCCAGCGAGAAAAATTCTTACACCGAAAGTACGGTTACAGTTAAGGGGAGTGGTAAAGAGATCACATGGTAAATAATTCAAAAAAGTTCTAGATTGACAGCATTTTTAACAAGACGAGTCTCTATACCTGATTCGTATAATCGGATGCTCTTTCTACATGGCAACTCTAGAATTTAAGATTAATTTCGGAAATCAATAAATCATTCATACACAAACATGCACAAATAACTGTAGAAAAAGCATTTCTACTTCGTAAGTGTTAAAATAGAGATATTGCTTGTTAAAATTTTGCTACCAAAAGGCAATAAAGCCTCGAGTCGTTTTTTCCATCCTATTGATCGTCCTATTAACTCTGGGAGAGGTTCATTTAAATTCAGAAGGCGCATATGCTGGGGATGGTAAAAAGATTTCCCCTTAAGTCATTCACAGCTGGTGCTTACTCTTCTTCCCAAAATGCCCTACACGCCTCGCAATTTGCGACGTTGTAAATAGGGAATCCTTGTAAAAGGTAGACGCAATTTGTGCTTTTGGAACATGCAAGAGGTGTTGTGAATAAAGTCATTATTATTCAGAAAACGGGGAATTTTTTTTCCCTCGAAGGAAATATCGATTGATCTGTCATTTATTTTGTTTCGGGGAAAAATCGGAGTTCCCTAAGTGGAGAGGGAAAATTCACTTGTTTTTATTGATCTTCTTTGGGGATTATTTTATTGGTTTTACAAGCTGTGAATAAATTTTGTTTGCACACGTTGGGTTAAAGGGAAAAAATCGATTGTAGCGTAAATATGGCATGAACACTATTTCTAAGGTTTTTCCGTGTTTTCGAAAATAGCATGTAAAATTTATTTTTCTGGTTGTAAAAACGAAAATGAGTCATGGATTAAAAATTTCACTATTTTTGTTGTCGCATGGTTGGTTAGCGTACCGTCTAAACTAAAAATTGAAAACGTTTTTTAACATCATTGAAAACTTTTTAATAAATACTATAAATGTGACACCACGTTCCATTGTCCTCATGCTTAATGGAAGGATTGTCTCACAGAAAAATTTATTTAGTGCCTCCCGATAGACATGTTGCAGTTCAGTGTCATCTAGAAAAGGCTAGCTTTGCTAATCGTTGTATATCGGCTAGACCGTTCATCCGTTAAGTTTGAGCACGATGGCGGTTGTATACACCTTGCAATTGTTCAAAAGTAAAGTAAAATGTAGATTCAACGGCTAGTCCCTTCTAGATGACACTGAAATGCAGTTTCTCTATGTGGAGTTAGCAATAAATATGTCGGCTAGACAGTCCTTTCGTTGAGTTTGAGCACATGGGAGGTGGTATCTTCCTTGCAAGTATTAATTAAAAAGTGGAGTAAGATGTAGGTTTAGTATAGCCCTCCTATAATATAGTTCTTCCTAGATGATACAGAGTTGAAACATCTCTACACCACTCTACATCATTACATCACTTTTTAAAAATACTGCATGGGTGATACCAATTCATTCGTCATGAAGCTTAAAAATTGATGTAAAATATAGATCCAATCTCCAATATAGATCCAAACCAAATTGATGTAAAATATAGAACCTTAAAAATTGATGTAAAATATTTTTTTGTTCTAATGCAGCTGGCAAACACTTAGACAGCTTGGTCTTGGATGCCTTAAAGCAAGCGCTGCACAGACGTACTCACTTTGCATTACCCAGGGGGGCGTGTAACTTGAAAATAAGCCACGGACGCGGAGTAACAATGCCCCCGCAACGCTCTACGATCCTATTAGGACCGGGACCTACGGTTTAAAGTGGATTTCGAACCACTACAACATCCATAGGCAAAGCCGGGATTTGAACCCAATACCTGTGGTACCGAACGCCAGAGCGCTAGCCATTCGGCCACCAGGACTCTTGATGTAAAATATAGAACCTTAAAAATTGATGTAAAAATAGTAGCCATCCCAATATAGATGTTGCAATTCAGTGTCATCTAGAAGGGACTAGCTATGTAGAATCATCTTACAGCATATTTTAATAAATACTTGCAAGGGTGACATCCACTCCATCGTCCTCAACCGTAACCGAAGGACTGTCTAGCAGATAAATTTATTGTTTTCCTTTCCGATTTAGAATCGGAAGTTTTCGAATTGACATCCCTTGACAAGTCTCGATACCTGAATCCTATAATTGGATACCCTTTCTACGTGCTCACTCCAAAATATAAGATTAATTTCAGAAATCAATAAATCCTTCATGGAAATAACTGTAAAAAAGACATTTCTGCTTCGTAAGTGTTAAAAGAGAGATATTACATGTTAAAATTTTGCTACCAAAAGGCAATAAAGCCTGGAGTCGTTTTTCCCTCCTATTGATCGTCCTATTAACTCTGGGAGAGGTTCATTTAAATTCAGAAGGGCGCTCATACCGGGGATGGTAAAAAGATTTCCCCTTAAGTCATTCACAGCTGCTGCTTACTCTCTTCCCAAAATGCCCTACACGCCTCGCAATTTGAGACGTTGTAAATAGGGAATCCTTGTAAAATGTAGACGCAATTTGTACTTTTCGAACATGAAAGAGGTTCTGTGAATAAAATCATTATTATTCAGAAAAAATTTTTTTGCTTGTAGGAAATATCGATTGATCTGTCATTTATTTTGTTTCGGGGAAAATCGGAGTTCCCTAAGTGGAGAGGGAAAATTCACTTGTTTTTATTGATCTTCCTTGGGATTATTTTATTGGTTTTACAAGCTGTGAATAAATTTTGTTTGCCATACATTTGGGTTAAAGGGAAAAAAATCGATTGTAGGGTATGGCGTGAACGCTATTTCAAAGGTTTTTCCATGTTTTGAAATAAGCATGTAATGATTATTTTTCTGGATGTAAAAAAAAGAAAAATTGATTCATGGAATAAAAATTTCACACATAGTCAAAGTGGTATTAGGATTTTTTATTGTAGCATGGTTGGTTTGATACCACACCTAGACAAAAAATTGGAAATTTTCTTAACATAGTTGATCTCGTGATCAAATTATATATACCACTAACAGCCTATTGACAGCAATGGGAAGAACCTAAAGTATTAATTGCCTTAATTGTGAGTGGTTGATTAGTATACCATCTATATAGAAAATTGGAGAATTTTTTCTAACATAGTTATATCTGGTGATCCACTTATACATACCAGGCTCCTGAATTGCCGAGTGGCTAGCGCACTGGCGCTCGGTAACGCAAGTTTCGGGTTGAGCCCGGCAGGGCCATGGATGTTTGTAATGGTTAGGAATCCACTTTAAAACCTTAGGTTTCGGTCTAACGTTATCATAGAGCGTTTCGGGGTATTGTCAATCCGCGTCCGTACTCTTCAAGCTACACGCACCTCCTGGGTAGTGCTAAGTGAGTAACATCAGTGCAGCGTTTGCCTTAAGGCATCAAAGAAAATCTAGACAAAGAGAAGAATATAATTATAGAACCAAAAACCCGCGTTTACTACCAAGAAGAACTTTCTAAAATCCAGCGAGAAAATTCTTACACCGAAATACGGTTATAGTTATGGAGTGGTAAAGAGTGCACGTGGTAAATAACTCAAAAGGTTCTAGATAGACAGCATTTTCGGCAGACGAGCTTCTACACCTGATTCGTACAATCGGATGCTCTTTCTACATGGACATTCTACGAGATTAATTTCGGAAATCGATAAATCACTCGTTGAAAAACATGCACAAATAATTGTAAAAAAACATTTCTGCTTCGTAAGTGTTAAAGAGAGATATTACTTGTTAAAATTATGCTACCAAAAGGCAATAAAGCGTCGAATCGTTATTCCGTCCTAGTGATCTTCCTATTAACTCTGGGAGGGGTTCATTTAAATTCAGAAGGGCGCTTATGCCGGGAATGGTAAAAAGATTTCCCCATGAGTCATTCACAGCTGCTGCTTACTCTCTTCCCAAAATGCTCTACACGCCTCGCAATTTGGGACGTTGTAAGTATGGAATCCTCGTAAAAGGTAGACGCAATTTCTGCTTTTGAACATGCAAGAGGTGATGTGAATAATCTCCTTTATTATTCAGAAAATGGGGAATTTTTTTGCTAGGAGGGAATATCGATTGATCTGTCATTTATTTTGTTTCGGGGAAAACTCGGTGTTCCCTATGGAGAGGGAAAAGTTCACTTGTTTTTATTGATCTTCTTTGTGGATTATTTTATTGGTTTTACAAGCTGTGAATAAATTTTGTTTGCATACATTTTGTGTAAAGAGAAAAAAATCGATTGCAGCGCGTAAATATGGCATGAACACCATTTCATAGGTTTTCCATGTTTTGAAGATAGCATGTAATGTTTATTTTTCTGGGTGTACAAAAAGAAAAATTGATTCGTGGAATAAAATGTTCACACATAATAACAGTGCTATTAGGTTTTTTTTTTATTGCGGCACGATCGGTTAACATACTATCCTGACTAAAAATTGGAGAATTTTTTTTTTGACGTATTGGATCTTGTGATCTAATTAAGTATACCATATACAATCTACAGATGAGCAATAAGTGGAAGGACGTTATTTTCCGGTAGTACTTAAATTGTTAATTACTCATGTTGTTATGATGAGTAATAATGGGAAAACTTCCACATCGAAAAGGTTGGAAGCATGAATATTAATGCGAGGCATTTTACACGGGCCGTCACAATCGCCATCAAATCTTGTTACTGAAAGCAGTGACTCCAGGAAAACAGCTAGTGGATTTTTAAGTATTCCTGTCCACAAACAGAGAAGTTATCACTGGGTACGTGAATCTGGGAAAGATGAATCCGGGCTTGAAATTGATAACAGCAAATATTAATAATGATTATTAAAATGTTAACCTATTGAATGCTGTAATTCATATATATACATACGTATAGATGGTTATCAAAATAGTGGAAACACTTGTGAATAAAAGTGATGAGCTTCGTAATCATTAAAATGCAATAAGATATATAATTTTTTTAATATAAGAAGTATATATTATGGTAGTAAGTGGTAGCTTTAGCTAAGTTGTATACATCGTGGAATTTTGTCAAAAGCGTAAAACTGTCAGCCTCACAGATTTTCAAAGAGGAGCTAGTGCAACTGGGACCGAAACATCATAGCTTTTAGGCGTTTCTAGAGGTTTGTGTCTAAAGTTATGACAGTGTACATATAGCACGTTAAGACAAGTTCGGCAAAGCAATTTAGTGGACGGAAGGAGGAATTGACAGAAAGAGGCCGATGGAAAATGAAGCAGATTGTATAGTCTAATAAGAAAGCAACAGCCGAAGTGACCACAAAGCTCAATCAGCATCTGTATACTCCATTGTCAATAATTACAGTTAGAAGGTACCTTCATAAACAGGATATTTATTCGATTCCAATAGTATGCATAGATTAACTTTCACTTTCACATTTAAAATACAACAATTGCATAAACTTTCCTAATTATCCTACATTAATTGCACACTGTTTAAATTATAACAATTACATACATTTTCATACTTCCAATAAAGTAATAGCATATATTTCAGCAGTTACATACACTTTCTATTTAACATACATTATTACACACCTACATTAACCAATTCTATTTATATACAAAAGTACTTTTATTTTTAATATACAACAATTAACTTTAATTTAATATACAACAATCTACTTTAAGCCGTAGTTCACGGTCAAATATGACTGTAGAGCGTTGGACGTACGGCTGATAACTCTACCGTGTAAAAACTAAAAAACATCTCCTGTTTTGAAATCTGCCAGTAGGCAGATGGACTCGGTCCATCATGGGGCAGTTGCGCCTATGATAATGATGATGATTAACATATAACAATTACTTTTCTAGTTAAACTACAACAATTACTTTTACTTCAATAATTACATACACATCCCCATTTAGCATTCAATGATTACATACACATCCAAATTTAACATGCAATAAATAAAAAAATTACCTTCAATGTACAACAATTAACTTTTCCTGTAACATTTAACAAATATTTTTCATTTGGCATACAGCAATTACTTTTCCATTTAACAATCAATAATTAAAGAAACTTTTACAATTAAAACATACCAATAAATATTGTTCACAGTATTAAAAATTATATACCATAACAATTCACGATAACCATAACAATTCACCTTAACCATAACAATTCCCTATAACTTTCACCATAACAATTGTATCTTATGCGCGCAAAGTTTTGTTCCTTGGATTGAAATATGTACCACAAACCTTTTCATAAATGATTTATCTATGTATACAATCTTCACCATCTTCCAAAATTAATTTTTCTGCTTTTACGACTTTACACGAAATTAAGCATCGAATAAAAATATCTTTTATTCTCCTTTTTGAAACTCGCTATTAAAATTGTAAAAATAACCATCTTCAAAAATAAAAAAAGTCCAAACTCTCAATGCAGAAACGAACGATAACTCAAACCTCCAAAAGCATATGAACTATACAACATCATTTTTTAATATGAATACATTTCGTTACAGTGCGAGCCACATAACAATAGAAACCTATCTTCTTCGTGTTAGAGCGAGAAAGTTTTAAAACCAAGATAAAATTAATATTTGTGAGTACGACAGAAATATTTTTAATTTTATTTTTCCCTATGCTTTCTTTTTCAAGCGTTGAAAAGGTTGTTCTACAAAATGGAATATGCTTTTCAGAAGTGCAGTGTTTATTATTTCCACCCTCCAACAATTACATAACAATTACTATCCTACATTAATTACAATTTCACATTTTTTACAACAATTACATACATTTTCATATTTATCCTACATTAATTACATACACTTTCACATTTAAACTACAACAATTACATACATTTTCATAATTCCAATAAACTAATAACATATATTCCAATAATTACATATACTTTTTTTATTTAACTTGCACTATTTTCACAACTACTAACCTCTTCTATTTTACATACAACAATTACGTTCACATTTAATATACAATTAATTTTCCTTTAACGTATAACAATCCGCTTTAAGCCGTAGGTCCTGGTTAAATATGACTGTATATCGTTGAGTGTAGGGCTGGCATATTTTCCCCATAAATAGAAAATCCTCTCCTGTCTGCAAATCTTCCAGTAGGCAGGCGGATTTGGTCCACCTTAGGCTGTTGCGCCGTTGATAACAATGATGATTGACATTTAACAATTGTTTTTCTATTTAAAAAACAACAATTACTTTAACATTCAACATTCAATAATTAAATACACATCCCCATTTAACATACAGTAATTACAGAAACTTTTAAAATTAAAACTACAATAAAATTATTCACATTTTTAAAATTATATACACTTTCACCATAACAATTGTATCTTATGTGTGAAAATTTTATTTCCTGGATTGAAATGTAACCAACAAAACCTTTTCATAAATGATATATATAATCTTCACCATCTTTCAAAATTAATTTTTCTGCTTTTACGACTCTACAAGAAATTGAGCATCCTCTAAAAATATCTTTACATCTTTTGAAACTCCGGATTAAAATTCTAAAATAACCACATTCAAAAGAAAAAGTCCAAAATCTCGATGCAGAAGCGAACGATAACCTAAACATCTAGAAAGCAACTGAACCATACAAGAGCATTTTTAATATGAATGCATTTCGTTACTGTGCGAAACCAACCAACAATAGAAACCTATCTTTTCTTATCTAGAGCGAGAAAGTTTTAAAACCGAGGGATAAAAATTAATATTTGCGAGTACGACAGAAATATTTTTTCTCTTTTCACGCCTTGCAAAGGTTGCACTACAAAATGGAAGATGCTTTTCAGAAGTGCAGTGTTTTATTACTTTCCACCTTCCAACAATTATATAACTTGAATATTTATCCTACATTAATTATATACACTTTCACATATAAAATACAACAATTTCATCTTTCATATTTATTCTACATTAATTGTATACCTTTCCTATTTTAAAGGATTACATACACTCTCTCATTTAAAATATAATAATTACATACAATTTAATTTCAATAAAGTAATAACATGTATTTTAGCAATTACATACATTTTCTATTAACCCTATACCAATTATTTTTCTATTTTACATATAACAATTACTTTTCCATTTAACATTCAATAATTACATCGATATTTAACATTCAATAATTACATCCACATCCACATTTAACATTCATTAATTACATACACATACACATACACATTAATCGTTCAATAATTGCATACACATACACATTTAACATTCAATTATTACATCCACATCCACATTTAACATACAGTAATTACATCCACATCCACATCCACATTTAACATTCAATAATTACATACACATACACATACACATTTAAATTCAATAATTACATACACATACACATTTAACATTCAATAATTACATACACATACACATACATTAATCGTTCAATAATTGCATACACATACACATTTAACATTCATTTATTACATACACATACACATTTAACATTCAATAATTGCATACACATCCACATTTAACATTCAATAATTACATCCACATACACATTTAACATACAGTAATTACATCCACATCCACATTTAACATTCAATAATTACATCCACATACACATTTAACATACAGTAATTACATCCACATCCACATTTAACATTCAATAATACATACATACACATACACATTTAACATTCAATAATTACATACACATACGCATACACATTAATCGTTCAATAATTGCATACACATACACATTTAACATTCAATAATTACATCCACATACACATTTAACATACAGTAATTACATCCACATCCACATTTAACATTCAATAATTACATACACATACACATACACATCCACATTTAACATTCAATAATTACATACACATACACATACACATACACATTTAACATTCAATAAGTACATACACATACACATACACATACACATTAATAGTTCAATAATTGCATACACATACACATTTAACATTCAATTATTACAAACACATACACATTTAACATTCAATAATTGCATACACATTTAACATTCAATAATTGCATACACATTTATCATTCAATAATTACATTCACATACTCATTTAAAGTACAACTATTACAGAAACTTTTACAATTAAAACATAACAATAAAAAATGTCCCCTTTTTAAAGAATTATTTATACTTCCACCATAACAATTGCATCTTCTGCGTCACAAATTTTGTTCCTTGGATTAAAATATGCGCAACAAAAATCATTTCATAAATGATTTATCTCTATATATACACTCTTCACCATCTTTCAAAATTAATTTTTCTTCTTTTACAAGTTTACAAGACATTAAGTATCCTCTAAAAAATAAACATCTTCAAAATAAAAAAAGTCCAAACTCTCGATGCAGACACGAACGATAACTGAAACATCCAAAAAACATCTGAACTATGCAATAGCATTTTTAATATGAATGCATTTCGTTACTGTGCGAACCAACCAACAATAGAAACCTATTTTCTTCGCGTTAAAGCGTGAGAGTTTTAAAACCGAGAGATAAAATTAATATTTGTGAGTACGACAGAAACATTTTTAATTTTATTTTCCCTTATATTTCCCTGTATTTTTCCTTTTCACGCATTGCGAAGGTTGCACTACAAAATGGAAGAAGCTCTTCAGAAGTGCAGCTTTATTATTTCTACCTTTCAACAATTACTATCCTATATTAATAACATTATTTTTTCTCATTTAAAATACAACAATTGCATACACTTTCATATAGATCCTACATTATTTACATACACTTTCACGTTTAAAATACAATAATTACATACATTTTCATATTTATCCTATATTAATTGCATGCACTTTCAAATTTAAAATACAATTACATATACGTTCAGATTTAAAATACAACAATTACATACACTTTCATATTTCCAATAAAGTAATAACATATATTTCAGTAAAGTAATAAGAACATACGTTTAGAAAATTAATAACATACATTACATACACTTTCTATTTAACTTACACTATTACACATCTACACTCATCTGTTCTATTTTTATATATAAGAATTTTTTTACCTTTAATATGCAACAATTAATTTTCCTTTAATATATAGCAATACACTTCAAGTTTTAGGTCCCGGACTAACATGACTGTAGAACTTTAGACGTAGAACTGATAACTCTACAGCGTAAAAAAGGAAAACATCTCCTGTCTCGAAATCAGCTAGTAGGTAGACGGCCTTGGCCCACCATGGGGCTGTTGTGCAAAAGATGATGTTGAAGATTAATATATAATATTAATATTGCTTAATTAATTATATATAATAATAATTAAATTAAGCAGTTATTTATTAATAATAATTAATATATAATATTAATATTGCTTTTCTATTTAGAATACAAAAATTGCTTTTCTATTTAACATTCATTAATTACATCCCCATTTAACATATAATAATTACAGAAACTTTTACAATTAAAACATAACAATAAAAAATATTCACTTTTTTAAAGAATTTTTTATACTTCCACCATAAAAATTACATCTTATGCGTCACAAATTTTATTCTTGAATTAAAAATATGCGCAACAAAATCTTTTCATGAATGATTTATATGTACATATATACCATTCACCATCTTCCAAAACTAATTTTTCCGCTTTTACGACTTTACAAAAATTAAACATCCTCTAAAAAAAATATTTTTCTCCTTTTAAAACTCTCGATTAAAATTCTAAAAATAACCCACTTCAAAAAAAAAAAAAAAAAAAGTCCAAAATCTCGATTCAGAAACGAACGATAACTCAAACATCCAAAAAAGCATCTGAACTATACAACAGCATTTTTAATATGAATACATTTTGTTACTGTGCGAGCCACCTAACAATAGAAACGTATCTTCTCCATGTTAGAGCGAGGAAGTTTTAAAACGGAGAGATAAAATTAATATTTGCAAGTATGACAGAAACATTTTTTTTTTATTTTTTCCCTATTTTCTTCTATATTTTTTTCCCTTTTCACGCCTTGAAAAGGTTGCACTACAAATGGAAGATGCTTTTCAGAAGCGCAGTGTTTAATACTTCCACCTCCAACAATTACATAACTTTCGTCTTTTATCTTACATTAATTACATACAATTTCAGATTTAAAATACAAAAACTAAATTCACTTTGATATTTTTCCTACATTAATTGCATACACTTTCACATTTAAAATACAACAATTATATACACTTTCATATTTAACATACGTTAATTACAAATACTTTCACATTTAAAATACAACAATTACATCTTTATATTTATCATACATTAATTACATACACTTTTAAATTGAAAATATAACAATTACGTACATTTTACTAATACCAATAAAGTAAAAAAATAGATTTCAACTATTACATACACTTTCTATTTAACTTACACTATTACAAACATATGATAAACTATTATCTTTTACATAAACAATTACTTTTACTTTTAATATACAACAATCTTATCTATTGAATATACAATAATCTCGATGCAGAAACGATCGATTACATTTCCTTTTAGCATATAACAGTTATTTTTCCATTTAGAATACAACAAATACTTTTTCATTTAACTTCAAATAATTACATGCATATCCACAATTAAAAGATTACAGAAATGCTTGCAATTAAAGCATAACAATAAAATTTTTCAAATTTTTAAAAATTATATATACGTTCACCATAATAATTATATCTTTATGATTGAAAAGTTTTATTTCTTGGACATTCAAAATCTTTTCATAAAGGACTTATATATATTCACCTTGACTTGTATAACATTCAACATCTTCCAAAATTAATTTTTCTGCTTTTACGACTTAACAAAAACTAAACATCCAATAAAAATAAATTTTTCTCCTTTTAAAAATCACGATTAAAAAAACCTATCTTCAAGATAAAAAGTTTTGATGCAGAAAAATACGATAAAGCAAACATCCAAAAACATCTGAAATACAACCGCAATTTTTAATTTGAATATATCACTGTGCGAACCACATAACAATAGAAACGTATCTTCTTATATTAGAGCGAGAAAGTTTTAAAAGCTAGATAAAATTAATATTTCGAGTACGAGAGAAACATTTTTATACTATATTTCCCTTATTTTCCCTCTACATTGCAAAATGGAAGATTTTTCAAAAAATATGTTTATTACTTTCCACCCTCCAATAATTACATAACTTGCGTATTTATACATTAATTACATTCACTTTCACATTTAAAATACAACAATTACATACTATTTCATATTTTATACTACATTACAAACACTTTCTAAACTATAACAATTACATGTATTTTAATTCCTAATAATATGTATTTCCAATTACATACACTTTCATTTCTAAACTATTTTCCAATAACAATTACTTTTATCTTTAATAATTTCATTTTTTACATCAATTATTTTCCCATTTCCACATTTAGCATATTATTTAACATATAATAATTACATCCACATCCACATTTATTATACAATAATTACATCCACATCCACCAATAATTGCATCCACATTTAACATACATTAATTCCAGAATCTTTTACAGTTAAAACATAACAATAAAAAAATTTCCCTTTTAAAAAAATATATACACTTTCACCATAACAATTATATCTTGTCGTGAATGATTTATTATATATATATATATATATACAAGCTTCACTATCTTCCAAAATTAATTTTTCTGCTTTTACGACTTTACACGAAATTAAACATCTTCTAAAAATATCCATCTTCAAAAAAAAAGTCCAAAATCACGATGCAGGAACGAACGATACTCAAACATTCAACGAGCATCTGAACCATACAACAGCATTTTAAATATGAATACATTTTTAACATCCAAACCACATAACAATAGAAACGTATCTTTCTTTTGTTATTAGAGCGAGAAAGTTTTAAAACCAAGAGATAAAATTAATATTTGCGAGAACGACAAAAATATTTTTTATTTTTTCCCTATTTTTCCCTATATTTTTCCCTTTTCCCTCCTTGAAAAGGTTGCACTACAAAATGGAATGATGCTTTTCAAAAGTGCAGTGTTTATTACTTTCCACCCTCCGCATAAAATATTCCACCCACACATAAATGGAGGCTCGCCTTTTTTCCAGATTATTAAAACGATACTCGTTTGATGAATAGTCCGACCACCCTCTTTGAATGGATCTTCACCTAGAATGAAAACCTATCCCAGAATCATTTGGTGTTAATGAAATGAGTGTTGTCGTTTCAAGTATTTATGGGTAGTTTGTGGATAATTTCTTATTTTAATGAAAATTGTTTGAAACGTAGAGTATGATTGTCGTTTGGAATTTTATGAAAGTTTAATTTTTAACCTCTATACTGTTAACTGGTATGCTTGTTGATGTTATGCTTATACTTCAGTTTTGTTATGCAACAATGTTATTTATTATATTTAAATAAATTACTATATTTTAACAGTTTCCCATGTGAAATAACTCTAACAGCACTAAATAATTTTGTTATTAAACAGTCATCTTGAAGAAGAATTAAAATAAGGAAACATTTTATTCAGATTCGGAAATAGTTCACCAAACAATTAAAAGTAAATAATGCATATTTATTATTAAAATAGTTCACCAAATAATTTAAAAATGCATTATTAGTGAAACAATAAACGCAAATAATTGAAGTAAATAATATATTTAATGAACGTGGTAAACAGTTCATCAAACAATTAAAGTTGTTGTTCTAACGCATTTGGCAATTCAGGAACAGTTAATCTTTATGCCATCTAAGCAAGGCCTTCACCGCTGTTACTCATTGAGCACTACCCACAGTGTAGCTCGAAGATATGCCTGCGGACGCGAATAACAGTTACTGCCACATAAGGAACAGAAGTAAATAATTCATGTTTATTATTCAGAAACAGTTCAGCTGTCAAATTTAAACAAGTGTCTTTTGAAGGTTAGGGCTAACTAAAAATCATTTGGATTTAATGCTCGTAGAGCCATCTATGTGTCAGCCAACGAACTTTTCAGACCACCTGTTTTATATATATATAGCATTCATTGTGGACACCGCAAAAGTGGTCTTTCTGCTTTTCCGACTTTACAAGAAATAAAGCATTCCCTGAAAATTCTTTTTCAACTTTCAGAAAACAAACGATTAAAACTAAAAATAACACCAATCAAAAATCACGAAAAGCATCTGATGTATACAACCGCAATTTTAATATGAGTATGTTTCGTTACTGTGTGAACGACATAACAATAGAAACGGATATCTTCCTTATATTACAACATGAAAGTTTTTTAAAAGCTGAGAGATGAAAATTGTTTATTTGACAAGTACGCCGGAAACATTTTTTATTTTATTTTTCCCTTATTATTTATTCCCTTTTGACGCCTTGAAACCGGTTGAACAATAGAAAATGGAAGATGCTTTTCAAAAGTGCAGTGTTTATTACTTTCCACCCTCCCATAAATGGAGGCACGCCTTTTCGGATTATTGCTTGATACTCCTTTGATGAATCGTTCGACCACCCAAGATCTTTTAATGGATCTTGACTCCTCTAGAATGAAAACCTAGCACAGAATCGTTTGGTGTAATAGTGGAATAAGGGATGTGGGTTTGAGAATTTATGGATGGTTTTGTGGATAATTTCTTGTTTTAATGAAAATGATTGAAACCAGGGAGTATGGTTATCGTTTGGCAGATGTCAAAGTTTAATTTTTTAACTTCTATATTGCTGACATGCTTTTTAATATGCTGCTTATATTTAATATATTATTTAATTTATATTTAATGCTTATGCTTTAGTTTTGTTTCATTATCAACAGTCTTTGGATTTTATTATATTTAAATAGTCTCTTATGTGAAAATATTTACTATACTAAATAATCTGTTATTAAATAATTATTTAATAAGGAGAATTAAAATAAAAATTCAATTTATTTATTAATCGAAACAGTTCACTAAACAATAAAAATAAATAATTTTTTTATATTATTCGAAAAGTTCACCAAACAATTAATGTAAATAATACATATTTATTATTCGAAGCAATTCACCAAACAACTAATGTAAGTAATGCAATTTATTATTCGAAACAATTCACCAAAAATTAAAAATAATATTTTATTTATTGCTTGAAATAATTCACCAAAAAAAGTTAAAAATAATTCATCTTATTTATTATTTGAATCAGTTTACCAAACAATTGAATTAAATAATACATTTTTATTTATTCTTCTAAACAGTATACAATAAACAATAAAAGTAAATAATGCATTTCATTTATTATTAGAAACAATTCACCCAACAAATGAAGTAAATGTTACATTTCATTTGTTATATGAAACAGTTCACCAAACAATTAAAGTAAATATTGTATTTTATTTATTCTTCAAAATAATTCACCCAAAAATAAAAAAAAAGTCCAAAATCTATATGCAGAAACGAACGATAACTCACACATCCAAGCAGCATCTGAAATACGTATACAACAGCATTTTTAATATGAATACATAATAATTTAATACATTCCTTTACTGTGCGGACCACCTAACAATAGAAACGTATCTTCTTCGTGTTAGAGCGAGGAAGTTTTAAAACCGAGAGATAAAATTAATATTTGCGAGTAGGACAGAAAACATTTTTATTTCCCCCTATTTTTCCCTTTCACGCCTTGTAAAGGTTGCACTACAAAATGGAAGATGCTTTTGAGAAGTGCAGTGTTTATTACTTCCACCCTTCGCATAAAATATTCCACCATGGTATAAATGGAGGCACGCCTTTTTTTTCTAGATTATTAAAACGATACTCGTTTGATGAATAGTCCGACCACCCTCTTTTAATGGATCTTCACTCCCCTAGCATATCTCGGAATCTTTTGGTGTAATAATGAGTGGTGTGGGTTCAAGAATTTATGGGTGGTTTGTGGATAATTTCTTATTTTAATGAAAATTGTTTTTGAAATGTATAGGGCTGATAACTCCACCCGTAAAAAGAAAAACATCTCCTGTTTTGTAATATCTGCCAGAAGGCAGACGGCCTTGGCCAACCATGGCGCTATGGCATATACCATGGGCAAATGATGATGACAATAAACATATAAAATTGTTTTCTATTTAGAAAACAACAATTATTTTCCTTTCACATTCAATAATTACATCAATAATCCACATATATAATATAAAAATTTGCAGAAACCTTTTAATTGTAAAAGTTTAACAAAAAATTGTTAAACGCTAAAAATTAACGATTACTAAAATTTGTAATATAAAAAAAAAACATAACACTAAAAATTGTTCACATTTAAAAAATATATATGTACTTTCACCATAAAAATTGCATCTATACATGAAAAATTTTATTTCTTGTATTGAAATATGCACAAGAAAACCTTTTCATAAATGATATACAGCATTCATCATCTTCCAAAATTAATTTTCTGCTTTTATGACTTTACAAGAAATTAAACATCCTCTAAAAATATCTTTTCAAACTCACGATTAAAATTCTAAAAATAACACACATCAAAATAAAAAAATTCCAATATCTCGATGCAGAAACGAATGGTAACTCAAACATCCAAAAGCATCTGAACCAAAGAAGATCATTTTAATATGAATACATTTTTACCGTGCAAACCACCTAACAATAGAAACGTATCTTCTTCATGTTAGATCGAGAAAAGTTAAAAAGGAGATAAAATTAATATTTGCGAGTACGACAGAAACATTTTTATTTCCCCCTACATTTTTACCTTTTCACGCCTTGAAAAGGTTGCACTACAAAATGGAAGATGCTTTTCAGAAGTGCAGTGTTTATTACTTTTTCCACCCTCTGCATAAAATATTCCACCCACACATAAATGGAGGCACGCTTTTTTTCTAGATTATTAAAACGATACTCGTTTGATGAATCGTCCGACCACCCTCTTTTAATGGATCTTCACTCCCCAAGTATGGAAACCTATTTTGGAATAGTTTGGTGTAACAGTGGAATAGGGGATGTGGGTTCAAGAATTTATGGGTGGTTTGTGAATAATTTCTTGTTTTAATGAAAGTTGTTTGAAACGTAAGTATGATTATCGTTTGGAAGATGTGAAAGTGTGTGAGTTTAAACTCTATAGTGTTGGCTTGGTTGTTGATGTAATGCTGTTGTTTAAATGTTATTTATGCATCAGTGTTTGATTTATTATATTTAAATAGTCTCTTATGTGTAAATACTTACAGTTCTAAATAGTTTGTTATTATATAGTCCCTTAATAAGAAGGAATTAAAATAAATAATACATTTTATGTATTATTTGAAACAGTACACCCAAACAATTAAAAGTAAGTGTTGTATTTATTATTCGAAACTATTCACTAAATAATTAAAATAATTCCGTTTATTATTTGTAACTGTTCACTAAAACATTAATGTAAATAATACATATTTATTATTTGAAACAGTTTACCCAAACAATTGTATTAAATAAGACATTTTATTTATTATTCGAGACAGTATACTAAATCATTTAAAGTAAATATTGCATTTTACTTATTATTCGAAACAATTCCTAAAAAATAAAAATAAAATTTATTTATTATTGATTTAATTCATCAAACAATAGAAGTAAATAATACATTTTATTTACTATACGAAACAGTTCAAGATAAAATAAAAGTAAATAATTCATTTATTTATTATTTAAAAAAATGCTCACCAAACAAAAGTAAATAATGCATTTTATTAATTGTTTGTCAAATTGTGACGAATAATTAAAGTTAATAATGCATATTTATTATTCGAGAAACAGTTCACTAAACAATTAAAGTAAATAATACATTTATAAATCAAAATATTTCTACAAAACAATTAAAGTAAATATTACATTTGATATATTATTCTAAACAGTTCACTGAGCAATTAAAGTAAATAACACATTTTATTTATTTTCCAAGCAGTTCAAACAATAAATGTAAATTATAATTTTTTATTATTCGAAACAGCTCACCAAACAATTAAAAGTAAATAATATATACATTTATTATTCGAAACAATTTACTAACAAAAAAATAAATAATACATTTATTATTCAAAATAGTTCAATAAACATTTAAAGTAAATATTACATTTTATTTATTATTCGAAAAAATTACCAAAACATTTAAGAATATAATACATTTTATTTTTATTTGAAACAGTTCTACAAACAAAAAGTAAATGAATAAAATCACCAAAATATAAACATTTTAACTCATTATTTGAAACAATTCAAAACAATTAAAGTAAATGATTAGTTTATTATTCAGAAACAATTCACTAAAAATTAAAGCAAATAATGCATTTAACTCATTATTTGAAACAATTCAAAAAGAATTAAAGTAAATGATATATTTATTATTCTAAACAGTTAAAAAAAAAATTAAAGCAAATAATGCATTTTATTTATTATTCGAAGCAATTCATTAAACAATTAAAGTAAGTGAAAAGTACATTTTATAAATTATTAGTAGCAATTCCCCAAAAAAATAAAAAGTAAATAATACAATTTATTTATGTGGGTATATAAATGAACTGTTTAAAAAAATCATTATCATATTTTATTCAACAATATTACTAAATGTTGTTTAAAATATTTAAATATTATTTGAGAAGATCAATTTTTATAGCATTAAAGTTAAGCAAATTAGTATGCTAAAAATATATTTAATGCTCCAAATGACATCTGTTATAACTCATGGCCGCGTGTGCAACTAGTATGCAAAACAACTGAGATTCCAATCCACTTATGGTCTCTATTGCAGTCGCTGTTTTCAGAAAAATCGAGATTATGCACGTATGAAACTACACTACCGGCCATTAAAATTGCTACACCAAAAGGCGATATGCTTCAGATGTGAAATTTCAACGACTTTGGGAAGAAGGTGGTATGTGCAAATGATAAGCTTCTGCATTCAGTCAAAGCAGGCGCCAGCAGCAAACATACAATGTGTTTGGAAATTTTTCAGCCGGTTTATCATAACAAATTGCATTTGAGCGTTGTTGCCTAGTGAAAAGTTGTTGTGATGCCTCGTGTGCAGAAATGTATATCAGCATGTTTCTGATTTTAATAAAAGTCGAATTGTAGCGTACCGGGATTGCGGTTTTATCGTATAGCAAGCTTAAGCACTGCTATACGGTAAACAGCAGGATAATGTGGCCGTTATTGTACGGACCTTCCTTTGATACGGAAAATGTTCGACTGTTCTGCTGCACGTTCACCAGATCCTACAATAGAAAACGTCTGGTCCATGGTTGATGAGCGCTGGCTCGTCACCATACGCTCTGTTTGACTCAATGACCAGGGGTATAAGAGATGTTATTAGTGACAGAGGTGGTTGTTATGGGTACTGAATGTCAAGATCTACGCACCCAATTTTTTTTTGAAAATTTAATCACTTGTTATTTATAGTATAATATATATTTGTTCAATAAATATCATTTTGTTAACTGCATTTCTACGTGGTGTAGCAATTTTAATGTCCAGTAGTGTAGTTTGGGGAAGAGCTGAGATTGGAATCCATTTGTGGACTCTACTGCAAACGCTCTTCCAGAAATGTCGATATTATTCACGTACGCAACTACTATCTGAGTTTCGAACCCTCTTATGCGCTCTATTACAGGCGTTGTTTTCTGAAATGTCGATATAATGCAAGTATGCAACTAGTTGGGGGAACAGTTGAGATTCGGATCCACTTATGGGCTCTGCTGGAGTCGGTTCTTTCTGAAACGTTGAGAATTTGCAAGTCTGAAACTACTATCTGAGATTCGAATCCACTTCTGAGCTCTATTGCAGTCGTTGTTTTCAGAACTATCGAGAATTTGCACGTATGCAACTACTATCTGAGATTCGAAATCCACTTCTGGGCTCTATTGCAGTCGCTGTATTCGGATATGTCGAGATTTATGGACGCATGCAAATACTATCTGAGATTCTGAATCCACTTCTGGGCTCTATTGCAGTAACTGTCTTTTCAGATATGTCGAGATTATGACCGTGTGCAACTACTATCTGAGATTCGAATCCACTTCTTGGCTCTATTCAGTAGCTGTTTTCAGAACTATCGAGATTTTTCACGTGCAACTACTATCTGATATTCGAATCCACTTATCAGGCTCAATTTCAGTCGCTGGTTTTGAAATGTCGCGATTTTCACGTGTGCAAATACTACCCGAGATTCAAATCCACTTCTGATCTCTATTGCAGTCGCTGTTTTCAGAATATGTCGATATTATGCACGTGTGCAACTACTATCTGAGATTCGAAACCACTTCTGGGCTCTAATGCAGTCGCTGATTTTTGAAACGTCGTGATTATGCACTTGTGCAACTAATATCTGAGATTCGAATCCACTTATGGGTCTCTATTGCAGTCGCGATTTTTCGAATACGTCATATTATGGAAGTGTGCAACTACTATCTGAGATTCGAATCTCTTCTGGGCTCTATTGCAGTCGCTGTTTTCGAATATGTCGATATTATGCACGTGTGCAACTATTATTTGAGATTCGAATCCACTTCTGGTTCTATTGCAGTCGCTGTTTTCGGATATGTAGATATTATGCACGTCTGCAAAAATCTGAGATCCGAATATAGTTATGGGTTCTATTGCAGTCGCTGATTTTTGAAACGTCGCGATTATGCACGTGTGCAACTACTATCTGAGATTCGAATCCACTTCTGGCTCTAATGCAGTCGCTTTTTTCGAATATGGTCGATATTATGCACGTACGCAACTACTATCTGAGATTCGAATCCACTTATGGGGTCTATTGCAGTCGCTGAAATTTTTGGATATGTCGATATTATGCACGTGTGCAACTATCGCTGAATATATCTGAGATTCGAATCCACTTCTCAGCTCTATTGCAGTCGCTGTTTTCGAATATGTCGATATTATGCACGTGTGCAACTACTATCTGAGATTCGAATCCACTTCTGGGCTCTAATGCAGTCGTTCTTTTCAGAAATGTCGAGATTTTGCACGTGTGCAACTACTATCTGAGATTCGAATCCACTTCTGGGTTCTATTTCAGTCGCTGTTTTTTGAAACGTCGCGATTTTTCCCGTGTGCAACTACTACCCGAGATTCGAATCCACTTCTCAGCTCTATTGCAGTCGCTGTTTTCGAATATGTCGATATTATGCACGTGTGCAACTACTATCTGAGATTCGAATCCACTTCTGGCTCTATTGCAGTCGCTGTATTGGATATGTCGATATTTTGCACGTGTGCAACTACTATCTGAGATTCGAATCCACTTCTGGGCTCTATTGCAGTCGCTTTTATTCGAATATGTCGATATTATGCACGTGTGCAACTACTATCTGAGATTCGAATCCACTTCTGGGCTCTATTGCAGTCGCTTTTTTGAAACGTATGTTTTTTATTGAAACACATGTGCAACTACTATCTGAGATTCGAATCCACTTCAGCTCTATTGCAGTCGCTGTTTTCGAATATGTCGATATTATGCACGTGTGCAAAAAAATTTGAGATTCGAATCCACTTCTGGGCTCTATTGCAGTCGCTGTTTTCGGATATGTCGATATTATGCACGTGTGCAAAAAATCTGAAATTCGAATATAGTTATGGGTTCTATTGCATCGCTGATTTTCGAATATGTCGCGATTATGCACGTGTGCAACTACTATCTGAGATTCGAATCCCCTTATGGGGTCTACTGCAGTCGCTTTATTCGGATATGTCGATATTATGCACGTGTGCAACTACTATCTGAGATCCGAATCCAGTTATGGGTTCTATTGCAGTCGCTGAATTTTGAAATGTCGCGATTATGCACGTGCGCAACTACTATCTGAGATTCGAATCCATTTATGGGCTCTAATGCAGTCGCTGTTTTCGGATATGTCGATATTTTGCACGTCTGCAACTACTATCTGAGATTCGAATCCACTTATGGGTGTCTATTGCAGTCGCTTCTTTCGAAATGGTCGATATGCATGTGCGCAACTACTATCTGAGATTCGAATCCATTTCTCAGCTCCATTGCAGTCGCTGTATTCGATATGTCGATATTTTGAACGTGTGCAACTACTATCTGAGATTCGAATCCACTTCTCAGCTCCATTGCAGTCGCTGTATTCGGA